>JAOUQU010415577.1:0-21481 GCA_028566735.1 Ammoglanis amapaensis
TTAGCTGAAGTAGAAGAGTTGAAGTTGATGTTTAAGTTGGATTCACTGCTGCTTCTGCTTGTAGTCAAATAAAAACGGTTTTAATTCCGGATGGAACAGATGTATATAAGGATATAAAAATGATATAAAAATGATATAAAAACTTAAACAAGCGCTGTTAGCTTCGCTAGCATGTAGCACGCTTGAATGTATCACGCTAGCCTATTCCAACCGGTCAATAATTTGTGAAAATAAAAACACACGCGCTATATTTACGGTTAATGATCTAAAATCCAGTAAGTCTACACACTTAGAAATAATAAGAAACACAATATAAACTTCTAAACTTCTTCATTAAAAACTTTCTTAGCTGAAAGCCGATTATACTATCGTTCTATTATTATAAGTTAATACGTGTAAATGGTTGGAAGATTACGTTCCTTCGCCACTGCCTACACTGAATATTACTGCTCTCAATCTAAACAAAAAATTCTTACAGACTGCAGATTTATAGTGGAATTAAAGTCGAATATTGGAATTAAAATACCATTAAGTATTAAGTAGCCCCTCTTCTATTGTCCTGCATATCGATGTAAAATTACTATATTATCCTACACAATTTATTTTTTGATGATAAGTTGATAAGTGTAATCCTATATTAGTAAAATGTAAATGAAAAACAATTTGACAATTATATATGTCATATTTTCTTTTTAAAAACAATCTTTTCTGATGTAATGTTGTGAGAAAAAGGAAATCGAAGATTCTTTACCGACCCAGAAGTAATACAGAATCAAGTAGAGCCTTTTGGATCTCTAGCTCTGTTCCTAAAGAAATGGTTTAAAAAAGCACTAGCTGCATCAGAAGCAGCAGATGCGGGTGTGGTAGAAGGGGGATGTGTACTACAGCTAAACACTGCTCTCGGGGCTCATTTTAATGCTCAGCACACTCTGGGTCCTTAAACAGCATTGCTAGAAGCATTGGAATTACAGCTGTGTGTGCTACTGCTGCAGGGTGTAAATTATAATAGTAAAATCATTATGTACGCCAGCCAAATGTCATCTCTATAAACCAACATTACAAATCCTGTATTTCACAATTTTCACAATTTATTCATTTAAATGATACTTCACCATGCTCATTATGTATTTAGGTTAAACCCAATGCAATCCTTAGTTAATCTAAACATAGCCGTGTTTTTGTATGGTAGAGGGGAACTCAGTGGCTAAATAATTATTGGAGAAAATACCAAAGCTATTAAATCTCTTTAAATCAAATCAAATTGTCACATACATAGTCATAGTACAACCAGAAGTGAATTGTTTATATAACTGCTCAGCCACAACAAGTGTTGCAGAACATTCAATGACAATAGAGATTAAAGAATGTAATAAATTCAAGCACAAAAACTTTTATACATTGTAAATGGTATGAAGAATAAAGTGTTCACAAAGTGACCAACTGGTGATAAAGTGGCCAGGTGGTGATGATAAAGTGGCCAAGTAGTAATAAAGTGATAACAAAGTAAAGTAACCAAGGTTGACTAAGGATCTGAACATTTGTGCATATCTAAGGACTAAGGATCTGAACATATGCAAAGTGAGATTATGCATCCACATATGTGGACTGCACTGTTGTATAGCAAAGTTTAGGGTTTGAAATACACAGTTTACATTGCATGTTTATTTTGTATACTCTTGTTTACAGATTAAAATAAACAGTTTTGCACTGTGTTGGCCAATTGTGTTTTTATTTATCAAACAGTATGATTCTTTTACCTGTTTCCAATTGTATCCGACCCTTGGGTGCTCTGAAGACCGCTACCGATCCCCCAAGAGTTTCTTGACAGTGTTTATGTGTTAGGTTGCCAGGTCTTTCTCCAACTCGTAGTGCTATGAAGTGCTGTGTGCATCAACAGCACAATATTACATCTCCAATCAACTGAGTGCATGATTTGGGGCTGTGGAAGGAAACTGGAGTATAGAGGATAAACCCACACGGACACGGAGAGAACATGCAAACTCTACAATGACCCCCCCCCAAGTCAACACAGGAATGGAACCTAGGGCTTCTTGCTGTGAGACAAAATGCAGTTGCCCCAGGAGGATCTAATTGAACATTGACTTCTGATCCCAAATGACAAAGAGAGTTTTAAATGACAAAAACTACTTTCCCCAATTATGAATGAAGAAAAATTCTTATAATTATGATTCAATATAGTCAACGGAAAATCCTTTTTTAAAGATGAGGCCAATCTTTAAAAGTAGGCCTCGATGACTTCTGAAATAATAGATCTTAAACCACAACAGTATAGGCACTCCAGTGCAGACATTTAGCTATATTTTACCCGTGCATTAAATTTACCTTAGAACCTTGCTTGGAATTACAGTATATTTTTGGGACAGTGAGGACTTGGTTCTTAAAGTACTGTGTTAGAGATAAGAAGGTCTACGGTTCAAGTCCCTCTACCACTGCTGGCCCCCTGAGCAAGATCCTTAGTCCCTCAACTGCTCAAAGATGTAATTGTGTCTGCTCAATGCTGAAAATGTAAATTTGCGTACATAGCCAAAGAAATAAACATACGGCCATACATTATAATTGATATTGTTAGTCTTGGTTTTAATGTATTACATCTCATCTTGTAGGCGGCTTTAGTAAGTGCTTTTACTATTATCAATTATGCCTGGATTAACCTGTGCAAATTGTAAGGCCAAAGCTTTGAAAATAATTCAGTTAAACAAGCTTTAACACTTTTATTGCTAGAGAGTGTCTAAAGCATAATCTTTTTTTCTGTAAGCACAGTTTGGGAATGTCAAGCTCTCAAGCTCTTCACAGGCTAGTACATGATTAATAGATGTTTTGGCAAGTTTGTTGTATCTGTATACCTTATAATCTTCATTTGTAATTAAATGTGACACGTTTTACTAATTGAGCACAGAAATATGATATTTTCAGAGAAACGAATCTACAACATTTACTACATAACATTTGCTAACCTTATTTACGCAGGTCAACATTGAGTATCATAAACACACCTGCTACTGGTTTAAGCCGTCCGAACTTCATCTAATGACAGCCGTGGGGATTGCAAAAGAGTTCCGTAAAATAATTTTCTCTGTCTGATTCTTTCCAAGCTCTCCTAATTATCTGTTGTAAACAAAATTCCAATTTGAGATGCTTATTAGCTTTGTCTGAATAAGAATCTGACACCACTGTCCCATGACTGCTAGGAACTCTGCTTGATGGCAATCAACGATTTCCAGTGGGAGTTATTCACTTCTGGTAACATTTTTAAGTGTTAACAGCTTAAATACAGCTTAACTCTGCACCACTCTCAAGAGTATTTCAAGTAAGTTTGCAAGATCTTCTTTACACAGACACTCCTCAGAGAATGAATTGTGCAGTAGAATGGGACTTGCTTCTGGCAGCCTCAAAGAATGCTAGGGATAAATATAGTTATTACATAAATGGAGTACAGTGACTCACAGCCTGTTAAGGGGAGCACGGGTGTGTAGTGTCCCACGACAGAGTGCCGTGGGAGATGGCTCTCACAGTGATGCTTGTGTTCATGTCCAGAGCTGTGTCGTCATGGCTTAAAATAAACTGAAGGAAATGAGGGTCATATGCGTAACACCAGGGAGAGCTTACTAGAATCTGCATGTCTGACTCAAGTCTGTGTAACCAGACAGATTTTTTATGCAGACAGCTAGACATACAGTAGGGATTACAATTTGCCATGCCATACCCACTAATGATTAATTTGGGTTGATTTTGCTATTCCCAGTGCCAACAAATTAAAAAAAAGAATATTAGGTTTATTAAACTTAAATATATGTTTTTAACTTTAAACAAAAAGTGACTAAGAGTTTTGACTTAATATAGTTATTCAGCTATTTAGGATGAAAGTTGTTGCTCTGGGATCAGTAGAGGCCCAGCAGAGGCAACCTAGAAGATGTGGTGCTTCAACCAGTGATTCTCTGATTAACCATCCCCTTTGTTGTTCTAGGGGGATGCAGAATAGTAATTGACATCTAACAGAAGAGATCTAATAACGCTGGTGGTTGTCCACCTATGTTTGGTGCCAACATGATGTGTGTACCTTTGTAATAGGTTTGTGCTGAATGCATAAATGTGATATAAATAAGACAAATAAAAATAGCGGGATACAGGAAATGGCTTTGTACTTCCATCGTTAATCGAATGGTTTTGAGTCCTAAACTAAAACAAGCTCTAGGAGTAATAGTAGCAATGTAAGACCATTTTAAAAAATGAAGCCTGCTTTATTTAAGAACATCAGTCCTAGTAATCAGATATTCGTGGCTCATGTAATATGTATGTAGTAGCTGAATGTTGTATTAAAGGTAAGTTTATCTGTGGAAATACATAGGAAATAGTAAGAAATACTGTGGAAATTGTAGTAAACACAATTTAAAATTGATAAATAAATACTTTATCATGGGCAGTTTTTCGATTTGATATACTATTTAGTAAAGGTGGTTCCTAATTTACTAATAATTTAAGTAGAGTTTAAAAATAAGACACTACATAGAAGACAGTATATAACCCTAGTATTTTGTAATATGAATAATAGTAGTATAATATTTTATTAATAATAGATTTTGTTATTAGAGACTTCTCGATTAACTGCTAAATGTTGGGTGAAATAAGTAGTGTCAAGCAAATAAGGATAAAACAGACCAGGTGTAACGACTTTATTGGTATTTTATTGGTATTCAGAAGCTGTGGTACATTTTGCCCAGAGACAAAGCATTATGAGTAAGATTATTTTTAATGTAAAAAAAAATGTAGAAAATGAACTTTTAAAACAAAGTATGTTTTGTTTTCTTTACTTATCTGTATGTGTTGGGATAATGTGTTAACATACATGGTAGATGACGGAACTCAGTAAAGCTTTTTTAACAAGTGAGTAATTATGTTCACTTGATGTAAAAGGCTGCTGGAAATAGAAGGTACAAATTTGCCTATTGTAAAAGCATTATTGGCGTGGGCTTCTGTCATGGGCAGTGAATGTCACTGAGCTGTATACAGCCAACGCCCTAAACTGGGAGAACATCTGGCAGTGGAAAGGCATCACACTTCTGGAAACTACTGTTACTTGTACTGTATTCTACTCAGTTTGGTAAAGCTTTTTCCTTTTTTAGTACTTCTGGAACAAACTTTCATTAGGGGTACTTTCCACATGCGTTCAGGAAAAAGGATTTAGACAGGACAAAGCTTCTTTATTGCAGCCAGCCAGAGAAAAAACTACCTCTGTTGAGTTTGTTTGCTTTTTTATCCTCCCCTCCCTTCTAAATCGAAAATCGCTCACCACCTTGTAAAGTGTCAAAAAAGAAGCCTTTTTTTCACAAACTTCCTCAAAGGAAGTAGAGGCCTTTAGGCTTACATTAAACTCAGTACACGTTCCCAAGCTGGTTAGGTAGTGAAAAGAAGGGAATCTCTACATCCTTCATCACAGTTGTTTTCAGTGTGCTGACGCAGTTAAATGTGCCTATTTGCTACAAGCACGAGTTATAATGACTTAAGTTACTTTAATGTTTACTTATTAGGGGACAATTACTGTCCTTGGAGCGAAGTTTATGCTCTTGTTTACTGCAAAGCCCTAGAAAAACAATGAATGAGATGGAAATACAGACCATCTCATTGGCGAGATAAATGCATAGATATTATGTGCCTTATTTGGTTAAAACTTACCTTGTTTGATTTAACATGATGTCTCACTGATACGCCAGCATGCTACAGTACCTAACACATGCTGATTTTTTTTCACGTAATTTAACACTTAAATGTGAGTGACATGGTGGTTCAGTTGGTAGCACTTAAAGCAAGAAGGTCCTGGGTTCACTCCCATTTACATTTTCAGCATTTAGCAGATGACTTCATCCAATGTGACTTATTATTACTATAAAACACCATTATTGAGCAGTCAAAGTTTAAGGGCCTTGCTCAGAAACCCAACAGTGAAAACTTGGTGGCAATGGGGGCTAGAACCAGTGATCTTTGGAAGCGGCAGTCCATGATCTTTCCATGTAAAGTTTCCATGTTATCTCCATGTTTGTGTGAGTTTCCTCAAATAATTCCAGTTTCTATAAACAGTCAGGTTAACTGAATTGAATTGAACACCGAATTGTCCAGTGCTGGTACCAAGTCTACATGTATACACTTTACATTATTACACTTTAAAATCCCAATATCACTCTAAGAATCAACTGACTTCGAGCTTAAATGGACTCTTGGCATGTTCTACTCAATCTACAAATACTGAACATGGTTTCTTACTTAAACGAAATAAATAATAATAGTAAAGCATCTCAGCCATATTAATTACAAATATAACAAAAGTAGGGCAGCACGGTGGCTAAGTGGTTAGCACTGTCGCCTCACAGCAAGGAGTCCCGGGTTCGATTCCGGTTCAGGACGGGGGCTTTCTGTGCGAAGTTTGCACGTTCTCCCCGTGTCAGCGTGGGTTTCCTTTGGGTACTCCGGTTTCCTCCCACAATCCAAAAACATGGACTAGGTTGATCGGAAATGGGTAAAAAAAATTGTCCTGTAGTTTCACAATATCCCTGTAGCGATATGGGGTTGGAAAAAGACCTGGAAACCTACTCTGTATACAAATACAGATATTTTATATAATTTTCATTTTCTTGTTTGTATTGTTATTTGGTATTGCAATTGCCATTCTGGAAATCTCATACATATGCTTTCTTTTGGTGATTCCACAAAATTGCAATAATTAGATGGAAAAATAACTATTATAATGATTACAAATAACTATAGGAATGTGACTTAATTTTTCTACATGAAACAACAATTATCCTACCACACTAATCTGAATGCGCCAATGTCAACATACCAATATTACCAATTAATGTTATCTTAAATGATGTTAATTGACGTGAAATATCACAGTCTTCATTTCTATTTTAGCCTGAAAGACTGCAAGTTATTTGGGACATGTGGCAGCAAACCAGATCCAAACCTTAATGCTCCCTCATTATCCCTCATTGCATATTCTGCATTTGTGTCAGGATTTTTAATAACTATTAATAGCAGAGAATTACTTCTCTGAAAAAGGAGAAGAACTATTAATCTTATTATTTTTGACATGCTGTCCTTTCATAGCTGTTTGTTCAAGGTTGTTGTTGTTGTTGTTGTTGTTGTTGTTGTTGTTGTTGTTGTTGTTGTTGTTGTTTAGATAAACATAGAATTTTATCTTATTTTTAAATATGTTCACCTGACTGGTTTTTACCTTGTTCATAAATGCATTGTGTCCTTGATTTGTGCTTAGTAGGATACCCAACCGTAGACAGAGTAGTGACACTTATATTAGACTTTTCATTTTTCATCTTTTATAAAGACTGGGTAGCAAATAGCTCTTGTATTTAAGCAGTTAAAATGTACTGGATAAAATATATTTAAATATATCTGCTATGGTTTAAGAGATAAGTGATTGTAAGTGATTTAACTTAGTAGTAGTAGCTAAGACTCAGCAAAATGATCTTCCATTCATGCTACCTATTTTATTTTTTATTAATATGTCACCCACAAAATCATCGTGGGTCTGGTGCCATGCAATAACAATAAATGCATAACTGAAATATGATGTCAGTGTGTAGATTTCATTGAAGTACTAGTAACATTGTATATAAACAGCAACTGCAAGAAAGAAACATTCCCAATTCTTATGGTCCTTGTAATCATTCACACAACCTGTTCACCAAAGCCAACATTATGATTAAAAACTAAAAATGACACTGCTATTTCCTTATCTGAAGTTGCAGAGCCAGAATAACAAGCAAATACCGTGTTTAATATGGGGGTAGAGTGGTAGAAGCAGCTGATCGAGTTCCTAATGAATTCTAATAGATCTCCCTGAATGCATGCCTTTCTTCATCTAATCCTTCACTGAAGCAGGCGCACCTCAAAGCAAGAGTAGAAAATTAGAATCACAAATTAGAGGCAACGGGAATTGCTGTTCCTGGCAAAGACTCATGAATCCAACCAAATGCATTTGAATGTGCAACACTAATTTTAATAATCTCAAATAGATTTGGGAACTGGCTCATTTTGCTGATTGTTTTTAATATGGTGAGTTTTGATTCACAGGTTTGCAATTCAATATTTATTAGTTCTTTTCTTTTGCTTTTCTTCAATAGGTCAAGACATTTCTAACAACTTATCCCATCTAGCAAAGCATGGATGTATTGCTAGTAAAACAATGACAAGATTTATTCAAATAACATGTGGAAATGTTTACTTTTACATGCATATCAAAATTTTATTTGAATTGGAGGTTTATTTAATAACATCCACTCATTCAAAATACTTGAGAAGCAAAATTACAGTGAAGGTTGCTTGAAGGTGGCATTGTCGCCTCACAGCAGAAGAATCCTCAGTTCAATTTTCAGTTGTCCCAGTCCTATTGCTGTGGAATATGTATGATCTTCATGAGACGTTCATGATCTAAAATTAATTATCCTTTGTGTGAATGTACGGTTAAAAATGTGCATTTGCCCTGTGATGGATTGGTGACCTGTCCAGTGTTTCCTAGCTTTCTCCCAGAATGAAGGAATGAATGACATGTTTTTAGAATATTCAAGTTTGTATTTATTGGTTTCTAAATCCAGTAGCATTATAACTTAATTAAGTTATCTCGTGACTTTACTCTATAGAACCAAATGTCACGCATTTCAGACACTAATGACTTAAGCTGAAATAATAGCGTACCAGATGTTAACTGTTTTAAGCTACATTTTTAAACTGGTTAGGTTTAATCAAAAATATAAACATTAGATTACATTGCAATTATTACTATTACTTAAAAACAAGTGTTGCTAAGGAAGTGATATTGAATAGTTAATTAATGAAGTATTGATAACAGCTATCCTGTTTTTAAGGGTACATTTATTTTACATAAATATTTAGGAAGTTTTTGGCACTTTATTATGTTGAGCGGTCCCAAGATGGGTTGATGAACAGTATGGTTGTTTTTCTGGATTGTGTCTAGTGATTAAAGATGAACATGATCCAACGTGACTCGAAAAAATAATGAAGAGAAAAAATATTTGTTTTGTGAAAACATGATCTGATTATTGATTTTTGCTTTTATTGTGTTACACCAACAGCCCACATATAGCCTAGTTATTTTCAAGGTCTGTGCTGTCAGTTAAAGTACTGTTGTCATGTTTACACTGTTTACTCTTTGTCGAGTAAACAGCATACTTGGTTAACAAGGAATGTTTTATTGCTAGTCTTGTAGGAACATCTGCAGAACATTTGCTCAGCTTCAGTTGCTGATGCTCTACAGATGAGTTAGATGGTTGAGCTCTGTCAAAAAGCCTTCATTTTATGAGTAAATAAAGGTAACATTCTAGGTTACATTACTTTTTGTATTTGTCAAATAAATGTTAAAATATGTTTGATCCTCTAAACAAATGAATAGTTTGTGAAATAATATTAATAGGGTATAGTCTTAAAGGCACAAGTGGAACTAATGTCAAAAAGTGTTAATTATATGGAGCAGCAACAATGGTGAAAATGATACAATGTCATCCAGAGGCCTTGGTCATGTTTAGCAGGACAGTAAAGCAAACGCAAAAAATGTTTCAGTGGCAATTGTCAGAAGCTCACTTTAAAACAACGGACTTCATGGTAAGACAAAACAGTGCACACCATTCACAAATAGATACACCAGAAAGAGTAAATGAAATACCTGGCTAGGATTATACCATAAACATCTGATAATGTTGTTTGTTTAGTTTATTGAAGCATTTTAGGAATTTGTAAACTTGGCATGTTCTAGTGGCCATAGTTAAGCTGGGGTCACAAGATATGCAGAGAATCTGCAAATAGTCCACCATTGCTACTAAATCTGTGTCCATATATAGTATTACGCTGTAACATTAAAGCATTTTAATGCCTGGTAATTTTGTCTCCTATCTAACCTGTAGTTTTTGTGACTACAATTCATTGCAAATATGTATGATTGAGTTGTGATCAAGTATCTAAAGTACTTTGTAGTGGAGATGTTTTGATAGCATGTTTATTAGGTTTAAAATTCTTTATTTCCTCTTATTGTATAGAGACTGCTTATATAAAAAAGTGAATATGCTTGTCCACTATGAACTTTGCAGTTTTTTGCCCAAAAACTTCGGTTTTCGTTAAAATTACTTTTTTTGGGATGCAGAGAACTTGTATTCAAATGGCAGTTTCAACACATTTTCAATTGCATTTCTAAGAAAAAGTGCTCATACCCTCACAAACTGCAGGTCTTCTAAGCAGCTTATGGGTTCTGCCCGTCATACCCATTATCCAGATACATTAACTTCCATTTATTTTAAGAAAGTTGGAGATATTAAGATGATTCAAATTATGATTCATCTGACTTAAATAACAGCTAATGCATTGCACTGCAATTAAATGTGCATTGTCTTCAGGAAACGCACATTGTTAGTTCATGTAATTGCAGTAGGCAAACAATCTATTGTTAGCCATGTTCTTTATAATTATTTTTATGGATGGAATGATGACTTAGTGGTTATCACTGTCACCTCAGAGCAAGAAGCCCGGGGGCTTTCTGTGCAGAGTTTGCATGTCTACCCCCCCCCCCCCACACACACACACACACACACACACCACCAACAACAACAACAACAACCACAACAACAACAACAACACTTTTGTAGCATGGTTTAGCTTAGCTTAGTTAGCTTAGCTTAGCTTAGTTTGGTTTCCTCCCACAGTCCAAAAACATGCAGGTAAGGCAAATTAAAGAGACCGATTGACTGTTTGATGTGACTTGTGAATCATTTGAAACTTCAATAAATATTATTATTAGTACAATTACTGATGAATAATTACTATTAATATTATTATTATTATTTAGTCTACAGTTGGGAATGAGCTGATTATGACTATTCTTATAATGCTACTATAAGAATAGTCGATTTGCTGGCCAGTTGCCTGCCACACCCATTTTTTAAACCAGATTTGTACCCATACTTGCATTCTTCTGGGTACCAACACCTACACAATGGCCACCCACATTCAAGGTATCGGTTAAATTTCAACTCTAAAGCTTTCATCCAGTTGATGACATCTCAACATGAGAACAGCATGTGGGTACACCCACCCACCCACAAATCATGGCTGTGCAAACACTTTTGTATTTTATTTAGAAAATGCACCTCTCTAGGTAACTTAGTTTCATATAAATTAACAAATGGTACAAATGACCAAATTATGACTTATGTTAAAAGTAATGGCCAGCATTTTCAATAAGAATTGTCAAGCCTGTTCAAAATGCAGCATAATCAATATATGATTTTTAAAAAGAAAAGAAAGTAAAGAAAGCTGTAAACTGTGGAGTAATTGTAAGGTCTCACCCCATTGACACTAGTAATATTTAGCAAGTACACAGCACAGTCGTAGTCTGGTTTATGCTTCTTTAAAAAAATTGTCATATATTTATATAATGTAATGCAGTATAATTATACGCTTTCTATAGGTTTTTTAAATTGACAAATAAATCCAGTTTAATCAAAGACTTTTGCGATTCACCTCGGCACTTTGGATATAAACTTTTTAGCACTTTAGTGCTTGGAGATTATTGATCATGGACCTGTTTTGTTCATCAAACCTCTATTTTGCCGTGTGACATGGTGCTCCATTATGCTGGAAAAAACATTGTTTATTGTGTCTAGAGCAGTTGTTTGGGAGAAGTTGTTCTTAGAAGTTGTTCTCTAAGCAGAAGTGTAGCAAACCAGACACTTATTCATTCATTATTCCATTCCTTATTCATTGCAATGTTCCTAGGAGAAAATCTGAGCGAACCCACTCCCCTGGATGAAAAGCAACGCTCTCAGAATGCTTAAGCCTACTGTTGATATGAAACATGATTTATTATTTGCTGAGTATTTTTCTTTTTTTTTCATAAGTCCTGAATTGTTTATGATTATTAAAACTCAAATGTGCTAGTTTGTGTTGAAAATGGCTCATATGTGTTCAAAAGTTGGATGTTGTTCAGTAGGCTAACAGTCCATGTGAGCAGTATAGCCATCTCAATAGCACTTCACTGAGTTACTACTCTTTCCGTAACTTAATGCAAACCATGTATTCATTATTGCTTACTATCAAAGCAGCTTTATTTGTATTTCTCTTGCTGAAATATTTCATAAGCTGTCATGCATTTTCCACTTTTAAATGCCTTCATCTGTTGAGTGACTATAAGCATTAAGAGTTAAGAGCAGATGGCAAATAGGGCACAGAGGAATAGATGACTGATGTGTTAGTTTCTCTTACTTGGCCAATGACATTTCTATATATAAAGTTCCTGGTGTGGTATACTCCTACGTTTCTGTGACACTAAGCTGCTCAATCTGGTCTGTTTTTCTGCTGGTTTGAAATGTCTGCACATTTGCTTCTTTACGTTTTAAAAAAGCCCTAACATTTTTGTGTGCATAGGGTCTCAATTGCTGTTCGGCCCAAACAAGTTCAGAGCGTTTTCTTATTTTTCCCTTTTTCTAGAGTTGTCACAGATGGAAAGAGCAGGCTATCCTGTTGGGACAACTTGTTTCAGTTCTATGCTGCCTCTGCAATATGCCTAAAAAGATCTGTAGTGATAACTCTACAATAAGCTTTCCTTGTTTTAGGCTGTGGATGTTTTTGCCACTTCTGGCCATTTTCTAATTTGCGATTATCACTTTTTTGTGATACATAGTTTATTTGCAAAGCTATTTAGATTAGATTAAATGTTTTACTTTGCAATAAACGATAGAGAGGTGCATAGTTTCATAGGTCTTTAGTTTGATACCTGCTTTCATTCCTTGCCCATGAGGATTTTGCTTTGTCCAGGTAAATCTCATTTCTATTTAAATTGTGTCCACACACAAAGTGTATAGTTTTGACCTCAATTTCCTAGACACTAACACATCTTTGAAAAGATGCCCTTTGACTTGGCGATTATATTTGGCATGAACCTACTGTGAACACTTATGTAGTGTTGAAATTGGGTTTGTGACCAGATTTATTTTTAGGAGCATGCTCCTGAAGTAGTTATAAGCAGAATTGATAAAAGCCATTTTGTATAATACTAAGATTTTAATAACAAAAATAAATACTGCAAAATTGAAAAACACACATCCAATGAACAAAATGTCCTCACTTATTAACTCACTTTCTATAGTCGATCAGGGTAAACCAGCCAGAACTACCCAATGAGATTTTATTTGGCGCCACCTCTCCAATAATTTATGTCACACAATTTACACGATTAACAAGATTCAGCATCACATTTTAAATAACCACACAGTTGGCAATAATTATATACATGAGTTATACAAAAATAAAATAACTTTATAAAGAGGTTTGTTAATATTAATATTTTAATCCTAGAACACTAACGCCAGTAACACCATGACAAATGTTAGGTATATTTTACCCAGTTTAAAGCGCCTAATTTAAACACACAAACACTAACATCTGGTACATTCCATCCATAAAATACGTTACTCTCTATTACTAACGTCGGGTGAAGATCGTTGGAACTCTTAACTCCTAAAAGAGGAATCAACCAAACTGCATCACAATGGAAATCGCATGTGGGTAAAAATCACCCAGCATTAGTGTTCTACGGTTAACTGAGCATTGCTTTATACACTCTGGGTGGGGCAACAATCTGTCCCAAGGCAGACAAATGCACATATACTCAAGCATTAACCGACAGGACAAATCAGTGACAATTCAGTGGAAGTACCAGTACCTTCTACTACTCCATACTATTCAGTTGGTACAGTGAAATTAATAATACATTCACCTAGTAGACATTTCATTACATAGATCATTCTGGTATGTATTTTCATTAATAATTTTACATTACACCTACCATACATATGGTATAATACAACAGAAGTATTACTGTTGAAAAACAATTACTGACAGTAGCCTATATGTTGTTTTTGGAAGTTGGTTATGTGGTACTCTATTTATCAATTTTTCAAAGTACCCTAATAAAACTGTGTTTCTCTGTACAATTCTGTAAAACAACGACTGTATGGCATTGAAGTGTGTGATGTTCTGGTGTAAATCTATTAGGTGCTCCAGCCGTGTTGGTTATCAGAAAAATACCATGTTAGGTTAGAGCAGTGGTGTTCACTCTTTGTGTGCTTCAGTAACTGTACTGATTTAAAGCACTATAAGAAGAGTTAATAAAAAAATAATTTTCAACACTTAATCACAACATTATTAAATCATTAAAACATGATTTACAATAAATTATGTTATTCACGTTTGTGATGAAAAGGCGCAAAATCTCTGCTTATGCCAATTTTTAAAGTTTGTGGGGTTAGGGGTTAAGGTACTGGGATAGAGACCCAAAGTTTGCAGGTCCAAGCCCCGCTACCACTAAGTTATCACTCTTCGGCACTGAGGCAAGGCTCTTAACCCTCTATTCTAACCCTCTATTTGAATTCTAATCATCAGATTTGATTTGACTTGACTTAATATGAACGCTTAATTGAACAATTCTAAATCAGATTTTTATGAATGTTGTCTTTAAATGTTCTGTAACTAAATAAATATGTTATTTGTGGCTCATCTTCATAGTGTTGGTTACAAATAAAACATCATGAGTATTAAATGGTTGAAATACTTTAGATGGGTGGAGATGTAGTTAATCTACTAACATTCATTATGTAATAGACCTGATCACGATCAACTGATTGGAGACCCTTGAGTTAGAGATTAAAACATTTTTGTGTGTAAACATTGTCAAACAATCAGCCTGGAACTTAAAAAAGGTCAATGCACTTACCTGAAAAGTGTACCTTATAAAGTGCTACATCTTTAAGTGTGTAATCTAAAAACCCACTTTAAAATCTGTGTAAGATCCTTGTCAATGGTCAATAATATTAGTGTTAAAATGTTTTTTTTAAATAGCAAATAGCATTTTACCATCTAAAAGCTATATTCGGTATAATGCTTTCTTTTGTGCAAGTTTTTTGTAATTATCTTTCTTTATTTGACAGTTGTATTTCACTATCAAAGAATAAATGTTCTCAGTGGTGTTAGGCAGCCGTCCCGACCTGACTCTGCCGAGTCAGGAGCGGGTAGGCGTAGACGCAGACGGTCTAGCCACGGTACGTCAGAGAATTAGAGACCAATGCACATCAGCTGTCTGAATGGACTTAAGGCACCAGGACGCGGCGCGCCCCGCGGCAGTGTTTTGAGAAGTTTGCGATCGCAAGCACACCCGTAGAGTTAGCGAGACCTTACCGTGACATCGGCGTCTTCCAGGTATCCGTGTGTACAGTGGTTACCGGTACTCCTGGGACATATAGATGGTCGAGGGACATCACCTATCGAAAGATAGGGGGTATTAGGTGCCGAGCTCTACGAGCGCATGGCGGCACTATCACCAACAACGCAGGCTGCCGAACCCGTTGCACCTCCTCCAATCACAGACTCACCGGTGTCGACTCCGGAACATTTTGACGGTAACGCTAGACATTGTCGGGGTTTCTTATTACAGGTGGGAGTTTTTTTTGAACAACAGCCATTGCGTTTTCCCACGAAGCGCTCCAAGGTGGCGTATGATTTCTCTGCTTACCGGTAGAGCCCTCGACTGGGCCACGCCCCTTTGGCTACAGAGGAGGGAGGAGTGTTCTAGCCAGGAGCGGTTCGGGAAGGCTCTAAGCGACACCTTTTACCAGCCCCCAGAGGGCAGAGACGCCGGGTACCGCATCCTCGATTTGATTCAGGGTTCAAGGTCAGTTAGTGAGTATACCATTGATTTTCAAACGTTGGCCGCGGAGTGTGGTTGGAGCGGGGACGTGCTGGTGGCGCTGTATCATTGTGGGTTAAGCGAACATATAAAGGATGAGCTAGCCACGCAAGACCTCCCCAGCTCTCTCGCCTCTGTCGGCGTTCCAGAGAGCGAGCTCTGCAGACTACGGGGGGGCGACCTCGAGGTATCTCCGACCGTGAATCAGGTTCCTCGACGCCAGATCCGGAACCCATGCAGTTAGGCGGAGCAAGGGGTCCCCCAAGACCTTCTGCCAATCGTAACCCGTCAAACTAGTGGCTCGCCCCCTAAGGGGGAGAAGGGGTGTGAGTGACGCCATCCTCCCCAGCAGAGGTCTTTTTCTGCCCGCGACGCTAAGTTGGGAGGGACAGACATTGGACTTTAAGGTTTGTGTAGATTCTGGCGTGGTGGACAACTTTATCGATTCTGAGTTAGTGTCACGTTTAGAGATGCCAGTCAAAGTGCTGGCCACTCCCCTTCAGGTGTTCGTGGTCGATGGGCGGCAGGTCTCGGGGGGCCCTGTCACACGAGGCACACAGGCGCTCACATTGAGAGTTGGGGAGCATGTCAACCGATCCTCATTTCTAGTCACCCAACTCCCTCAGCATCAGATTGTTCCTGGCTATTCGTGGTTAAGGATACATAATCCTCAGATAGACTGGTCAACAGGTGGGTGTTCGCGGTGGGTGTTTGCGTGGGACACCAGGTGTAAAGACGCGTGTCTCCTTTCTTCCGATTCCGCAGGTCCCCCTAGGACCATAGACATTCGGGAGCCTGACCTCTCGCGGGTACCTGCTCCATATCATGACCTGCGGGAGGTATTCAGTGAGGCCAAGAGTCAGGTTCTTCCACCACACCGATCATTTGATTGCGCCATTAACTTGATGCCCGGGGCCACTCCTCCCAGAGGAAGGCTCTTTTCGTTAGCTGGCCCTGAGAGGGAGGCCATGGAGAGGTATGTCAAGGAAGCGTTGAGTCAGGGATTCATCCGTCCCTCGTCCTCTCCAGCCGGAGCAGGGTTCTTTTTTGTCGGTAAGAAGGATGGATCTCTCCGGCCGTGCATCGATTACCGGGGTCTTAATGCAGTCACGGTCCGGGATAGATACCCACTGCCGCTAATGTCAACTGCATTCGAGATGCTTCAGCGAGCCACCACCTTCACCAAGCTCGATCTGCGCAATGCTTACAATTTAGTCAGGGTCCGGCAAGGCGATGAATGGAAGACCACGTTTATTACCCCCACTGGTCACTACGAGTACCTGGTTATGCCCTTTGGTTTAATGAACGCCCCAGCCGTGTTCCAGCGGTTCATTAACGAGGTCCTGCGCAAGGCTCTAGATCGGTACGTTTAAGTTTATTTGGACGACATCCTCATTTTTAGCCGGTCTCCTCAGGAACATGTTAGACATGTCTGTCGGGTGCTCCAACTGTTGTTGGAGCACAGGCTCTTTGTTAAATTGGAGAAGTCTGTGTTTCACGTTGATTCGGTCTCATTCTTGGGGTTTATCGTCGGCAAGGGGGTCTTGCAGATGGATCCGGCCAGAACCAGGGCTCTGGAGAAATGGCCCGTTCCAAACTCGGTGCGCCAGGTTCAGCGATTCTTGGGGTTTGCCAATTTTTTTAGACGCTTCATCCGGAATTTTAGTTCCATTGCAGCTCCCCTTATGGCTTTAACCGGGAAGGGAACCTTTCACTGGACAGGTCCGGCACAGGTAGCCTTTGACAGACTCAGGACTCTGTTAATGCGGGCGCCGGTGCTGCGACTTCTCCACTCCGAGGTGCCATTCGTGGTGGAGGTGTACGCTTTGGATGTGGGGGTTGGGGCAGTCTTGTCACAAAGAGCGGGTCCGGATAGGAAACTTCACCCGTGCGCCTTTTTCTCGCATCGGCTATCACTCCCGGAGCGCAACTACTCAGTAGGCGATAAGGAACGCGGTGAAACTGGCACTGGAGGAGTGGAGACAGACCACAAGAACCTGGCAGCAATATGACAAGCTAAGAGGCTGAACTCAAGACAGGCTCGTTGGGCATTATTTTTCAACCACTTCCAGTTCATTTTGTCTTACAGGCCCGGCTCAAAGAATGGCAAATCGGACGCCCTGTCTCGGATGGAGGAGGTAGAACGTCCAACGGAAGAGGCGAAACCCATCATTCCGTGCGAGCAGATCTTGGCGCCGATTACATGGGACATTTTACGAGTGGTGAAATGTTTTACAGGGAGGTGAACCCGACCCAAGAGGAGGTCCTCCGTGTTGGCTATATGTCCTCTCGACCGTGCGTACCCAGGTATTTCAGTGGGACCACACTTCGCCGTTCGCGGCTCATCCCGGGGTCACCCGAACTCTATTCTTGCTCCGTCGGCGATTTTGGTGGCCAAGAATGGAGGCTCAGGTCCGCACATTGGTAGCAGCTTGTCAGGTCTGTGCGACCAACAAATCACCTCGGGAACGCCCTCGAGGCCTTCTCCATCCGTTGCCGGTGCCCTCCCAGCCATGGTCACACATAGCGCTTGATTTTGTGTCAGAGTTGCCTAGGTCCCGGGGTAACACAGTGGTTTGCGTCATTGTTGACCGGTTTACCAAGTCATGCCGGTTCGTTCCCATGCCCAAGTTACCATCGGCCGTGGTGACAGCACAGACCATTTTGGAGCATGTAGTTAGGACTCATGGTATCCCTGTCGATGTGGTGTCTGACCGAGGACCGCAATTCATTAGCCAATATTGGCAGGCGTTCTGTAGGCTCATGGGAACTACGGTCAGTTTGACATCAGGCTACCATCCGGAATCCAATGGGCAGTCAGAACGGCTTATTCAGGATCTCAGCCAGATGTTGAGATGTCTGACCACCGTCATCCATCCTCATGGACGGACAAGTTGATCTGGGCTGAGTTCGCACATAACACACTGCACAATTCAGCACTGGGGAGGACTCCATTCGAGGCACAGTATGGGTTTGAGCCGTCCGTCTTCCCTGATCAAGAGGCTGAGGTGGTCGTTCCTTCCGTGTGGGAACACGTCCGTAGGTGTCGATCCGCCTGGCGAAAGGCTCGCACGGCGCTCTTGTCTTCTCAGCGGTCCATGAAGCGAACGGCCGATTGCAGCCGGCAATCTGCAACCACATTTCGACCCGACCAACGGGTACTCCTTTCCACTAAGGACTTACCCATTAGAGGCTCCTCAGGCAAGCTAGCCCCCAGGTTCGTCGGTCCATTTCGGGTAGTCAGGCGAATCAACCCAGTGACATACAGACTGGCTCTGCCTCCTACAATGCGGGCGCACCCAACATTCCACGTCTCTCGCCTCCGTCGTTTCGCTTGTGGAACACCAGTACAACAACCCCCATCCTCCCGGGCCCCGGATGATTCAAGGGGCACCAGCCTACACGGTTCTTTGGTTATTGGCTGAGAGGAAGGTACAGGGGAGCACACAATTTCTGATCGACTGAGAGGGATACGGGCCTGAAGAACAATCGTGGGTTCCCTCTCGCCAGATCCTCGATCGCCAATTAATTCTGGATTTCCGTAGAGATTGTGCCGCGGGTCTTGGGACCTCGGGAGCTGTTCCTAGAGGGGGGGTAATGTTAGGCAGCCGTCCCGACCTGACTCTGCTGAGTCAGGAGCTGGTAAGCGTAGACGCAGACGGTCTAGCCACGGTACGTCAGAGAATTAGAGAACAATGCACATCAGCTGTCTGCATGGATTTAAGGCACCGTGACGCGGTGCGCCCCAAGGCAGTGTTTTGAGAAGTTCGCGATCGCAAGCACACCCGTAGAGTAGCGAGACCTTACCTTGACATCGGCATCTTCCAGGTATCCATGCGTACAGTGGTTACCGGTACTCCTGGGACTTATAGATGGTATTAGGTGCTTTGGTTTCAGGGACAGCGCGCAAGACAGTGTGGTTGTCAGCCCTCGCGCTGGATTTCTTTTGTTTTTAGTAGTTAGCCTGTGTCGGCGTTCATCGGGCGCGTTCTTTAATTCATCCGCAATAGCGGGGGTTGTGGCGTTCTCCGTTGACTCGGTTATGTCCATCGCGTGTTTTAATCGTGCATAGATCCCGAATAATCCGACGACGGCGACATCTGTTGACGTGGGTGGTTTTCCCTGTTAGGAAGACGCTTCTACCTTTTCATTGTTTCCTTTTGTTGTTTCAGCAGGACGTTCGAGTGGCGCGTGAAGTCGCCTGCCATCCATCGAACTCCGGACCAGAGTTCGAATCCGCACACTGTCCGTCACGGCTTGTTTCGGTCACGTTGCGCGCGGACACGCGAGCTCATTTCTTGCACATAAATAAACGTCGTTAGTTAAACCGCATCCTGGGATCCAGTGTGTTATTGTTCCTGATTTATGCTCCTCTCTGCTCTAGCTCCAGATCGTAACAAATCTGAAGTTTGAATGCAATAAATAATAAAGTACATTTTGTTTTGTCGCTTGTATTGGTTAGTTTTACTTATTATTTAATCAGTTGACTCCCAGCATTTCTCCCGAAAAACGGCTAAAACAGTGTTGTAAACATTTCTAGCATGCATTTTTGCGATCATGCTTTATTGCAATCTGCGGCAACCTAACATTTAAGGTAAAACTTCACAAATGTGTATCCCGGTCAATATGGGATTTTTAGTCGACTACTAGTCGATTAGTTGGAGTAAATGATGACCACTGGTCGACCAACAAAATCCATGGTTGTGGACAGCCCTAGTCTCTAGACATGTTCTCCCACCAATACCTGTTAGCTATGAGTTGCTGAGTGCGGGTCTGCCCAGGATGCCCTTATGATAAGAAATCATGGGCCCAGGTAATCAGTCTATCCCGGAACTGAACAGGAACATATTTTCGATTTTCCGGACATTGCTCTGGGATCTGGACATTTACTAATGCCTGTTCAATTTGCTCATTTACACTCCATCAGATGGGAGCTATGGTTCTTTCAGATGGCAGAATTCTCTCTGGTTCCTCACAGGTCCGAATCTCCCCTTCAAAAGTCCTGGACAATGCATCTGCTTTAGTGTTCCGCGTGCCTGGTCTATAAGTTATAGAAAATCGAAAGTGGTTGAAAAAGAGGGACCTTTGCTTGACGAGAATTCAGCCTTTTCGCAGACTGAAGATACTCTAAGTTCTTATGATCCGTTAACACTAGAAAAGGATGCCTGGCCCCCTCCAGCCAGTGGCGCCACTGCTTAAGAGCCAATTTCATAGCTAGCAGTTCTCGGTCACTGATCCCATAATTTTGTTCAGACGGAGTGAGTTTATGAGAGTAAAACGCGACCGGATACAGTTTAGGCGGGGTTCCTACTCGCTGAGATAGGACAGCCCATACCCCTACATCAGATGCATCTACCTCTACCACAAATGGTTGTGTAGGGTCAGGCAGTCTTATGATTGGAGCAGACATGAACACAGCCTTCAACCAGTCAAAAGCTCCCTCTGCTTTTGCAGACCACTTCAATTTCTTGGTACTGCCCTTCAAAAGATTGGTCAAGGGGGCTACTTTAGCACTATAGTCTCTAATGAACCTCCGACAAAAGTTAGCAAACCCGAGAAAACGTTGGAGCTCCTTAATAGAGGTAGGACGTGGCCATTCCAGAACAGCATCTACCTTGGAGTCATCCATGCTGACCCCCTCAGGGCTGATTATATACCCTAGGAAAGAAATAGAAGTTACATGAAATTCACACTTCTCACCTT
>JAOUQU010415578.1:0-11134 GCA_028566735.1 Ammoglanis amapaensis
GAGAGAGAGAGAGAGAGAGAGAGAGAGAGAGAGAGAGAGAGAGAGAGAGAGAGAGAGAGAGAAAGAGCATATTCACCTGCATCACTTTGCTTGATGGTAAATTCCCAGTGGATTTACACAGGTGCTGGTTTAAATCGATTCCCATTTATCATCATTCAGAATGTAATCCAGGAGAATCAATGCTAGCTTTCCACTAGTATTATTTACAATTTGTGTGCTTCATACACACACACACACACACACACACACAGACACAAGAAAACACTTTAGAGTGCTGAAACTAAAAAGATTTGATTTAAAGTTGATCTGAAAATAAGTGCTGGAATGTGACTCGGAAATCATGTTTATTGTTTCAACTCTGTCACTTCTTCAGACATCCAAATCCAGTTCAAGCTAACACAGAGTAGTTAACTTAAATAAAACACTGGTTTCACCTTTAGCTGATCCCAGAATATAAATATTTTTCCATCAAATTTCATCCATCAAACAGGCATAATATTGGGACCACTTTCTTGGTGGTATGGTGGCTGAGTTCGTAACAGTTTCTTTACGCAAGAAGCTTCTGAGTTTGAATCCCAGGTAGAATCGTCTGGGTTTTTTCTGTGTGAAGTTCGCAACGTGTCTGCATGGGTTACCTCCTACAGTCCAAAAGCATGTGGAGTGAATGGAAAGTACAAATACATGTTTATCAATGTGTGTGACATTCAATCTATTTTGTAATGAAAAACAACAGGTCTGTCATGAATGTAAGTTTATGTTTAAAACAAAACATTAAATATTTTAATGAATCAATAACTAACCCTGGTTACCTCTTTATATAAACACCTTTTAGTGAGTGGTTTGTATATAAGCCAGGATTTTATCTTCAAAATAGATGATAAGTAATTGAAGTTCATATGTTCTGAATCTAGAGACGAGCAATTGTAGCAATAATTGTCTGAAAAACCGGCCACTGGTTCTGTGCATCAGGAGTTTCTTGTCAGCAAATTCAGAGCACCTACGTATACCCAAGTGTTACATAACTGGTATTATAATACATGTTAAAATGACAAATGATATAAGGGCATGTGTCATATATTTTATATATATTTTACATTTTCATATTTTCTTAATTGAAGCTCATTTTACCAAGAGCTATTATAAACCCCACATGGACCCAATACATCTTCCATTTAGCTTCCTCCACCTCGCAGCTTATTGACAGCCTTCTAGATAAAAGCTTGTGGTGACACTGATGGATTTACACATACACACGTATTCATGAACCGTAGCATGACAACGAGTTCGTGAATAAAAGCAGCCCAAGTGATACATCTTGCTAGTACTGTGCTACATGCTTTGTTGGCTCTGTAAGCTCATTACAAAGCCTTTAGGATGAGTTATGTTCAGGGGAGAGTATGAACACATTCCACACAAGCACAACTTGTTTACTACGTCTGGTTCTAATCTCTACCATCACATTAATCGACAATAAAATGCACCACTAATTTAAATGATTAATGCACTTAAGCTGATTTAATCAGATTTTTTGTGTTGTGTTGTGCGCAACACTAAATTCCAAATTTGGTTTGAATTCTGGTCTTAAACATGCTTGCAGGCTACAATTGTTTCTCTCTGTGTGTGTTTTACTAAATTTTTGTATAGCAGTGTCCCTGCACAACACTTTTTATTGTGTTTTTAATTTTGTATGGTTGTGGAAAATGTGTCGAGTTAACAATGTACTTAATCCATCCATTCCAGTTCTATTGGACATAAATCAATCCACCCATCCTTAGAACTGCCTACCTGTCTGACCTACCGTCCGGCCGACCGATGAATCTACCAGACTTACCTACTATTCCTACCCACCCACTAATCATAACGCCAGTTTGTGTATATGGTTACTGACCAGATCACCCACCCAAAAAACCCACCAACCTACCAACCAATCAATCAACCAACCCACCTACCCACTATAACTCCAGCTTGTGTACACTGTTACTTACCTACCTACCCACCCATCCATCGACCCATTTATGCATCCAAAATCCAGCATGCGGACATTGTTGGTGCACTATTGGCATAAAAAAATCACATAACATGTCTAGATTCAACTCCACAACTTTAAAGTTGGCTTGATTTTATTTGCCCTGAAACAATCATACTTTATTCAGCTTCCGCACTTATTAAAACAGCTTTTCTTTATAAGTTTACAAAGCCAAAAATCTGATTTCGAAGTTAAATTAAAATGTAGTCGTTGGCCAGGAATCGAACTGTAAAGAAGAACAGATTCTGATCATGGAGGCTGACAGAACACTATGTGCAGAAACACTCATTAAGGAATATAAATTATTTTAAGCTATTCTTATTATTCATAGTGCGCATTGTATATGGATGTACACATGTACGATGTCTTTCTTAATCTTATTTTAATATTTGCAGTGTATTTTTGGCATGATGGATGCTGCAATAAGTGAAGAGTGAATGTTCATGTACATTTTAGTTCTAATGGCTTTCGGACTGCATATAAGTAGCCCATCCTACATCCTGGTCAGCAAAAATTGTATCCAATTAGTCGGTTTTGTATCTGCTCTGAGTCTGTTCCTGTCAAAGCAATGTATGATGCTCTTCAGGTAGTTAGAGCTCTGGTGGGTCAGGCTGTACTGCTTGTGTTGAGTTAAATGTCTTTAAAACAGGTCCACAAAAACTTAGCTGATGTAACGTATGAAACACTATGTTATGAATAAAATATTCATATTTATGTCCAAAGCTTATATTGTTAAATGGGTTTCTCGTTACTCGTACTAAAATTAAAATAATCAAAATAAGATTCATTTGAATTGAGTACAATAGTTAACATTTTTCCCACCTTTACTAAAAAATCCTAAAACCAAGGTTCTGCGTGTTTGGTTGGGTTAATACATCCTGGCTGAGCCCTGTGTAAGTTTTGTTGTTAAGTGCAGAATTTTATCATCTTCCTGTATGTATTTGTTATTATTTGTGATGCATTTTTCACAGTGTCGAATCTTTTTAATGCTATAATCAAAAAGTTGAGTATGCAGCATCATTACAGGGCAGTGATGGCTTAGGGGTTAAGGTACTGGGCTAGAGATCAGAACCTCACCGCTACCACCCTCAATTGCTCAAAATTGTGTTCCATTGTACTTGTACGTTGCTTGGATCAATGCATCTGATAAATACGGAATCGTGACTGAAAATATTATTTCCATTAAAGTTTATTTAAAATCAGAAAATGCTAAATCTTAGTACTCATCCTGTTCTCAGTGTTTCAAAACTAACTATAAAAGTGAAAAAGTGTTTATATAGTTGTAAAGTTTTTACATGTCAAGATAGTCTAAATAATCACATAGCGTGACAGCAAATGCTCTGTTGTAAGAGCAATATTATTGGAATAACACTGGCTTTAACCAGACAGTCAACATTTTGCACAGTCCGGCCGTCTGTGTTTAAAAAATTCATTACATTTTGGTCCATTAAGATCCAAGCATTTAGCATACGGTTAATAAACATTACAAACTTGCATCCAGAACCCCAGAGATACTTGTGACCAGAGCATACGGCCCGGGTTACATCTGTTAATTCAAGTACAAACATTTGAAACATAAACAGACCACGATGTTGCTTGTATGTGGTTGTATTACAAGCTGAGGATTTAAAGCAGATTAGATGTTCTGTCAGTGTTGTGGCCCTCCACATGACCTCCAGCAAACACATGATCTCCATTTACAAGCCCGACTACAGGAGGACTTGTTACTAGATAACCTTGTCATCTGCTGATCGACACCTGCTGAGACTACACACAGATGAAAGCTTGACTTGGGTTTGAGAAACCAGTGTTGACATGTTCAATGTCGACACTGAATAAGTCAACAGATGCTGTACAAGAAAACTTAACTTGACATAATCATCAGCCTATACTTTGCTATTTATATGAGTTACATTTTTAGCATTTAGTTACTTCTTATGACTTTTATCACCTTTTTAAAACAAGGGTCTGGCTCAAGGGCCCAACAGTGGCAGTAGTGAGGTTTGATCTGCCAGGCCTCTTGTTACCTGTCCAGTA
This sequence comes from Ammoglanis amapaensis, assembly GCA_028566735.1. NCBI lineage: Eukaryota > Metazoa > Chordata > Actinopteri > Siluriformes > Trichomycteridae > Ammoglanis > Ammoglanis amapaensis. The sequence goes on from JAOUQU010415578.1 coordinate 4,064, forward strand.
CCTTAACCAATGAGCTACCACTGATTTATGTAAGCCATCTACAAAACTAAACTAAAGGAAACATCATGGTCTGCCTTATTTAATACGATTGAAGAATGGGGAACACTGTGTACATTTAATTTCCACTGAATCAATGTGGCCAAGCTCACTAAAACAAATGTGCCGGGTCTATAATACACCATAAGACTCTCAATTTAGTGTCTATTAAATGTAAATTTCCTTCGCTGACGACCATTCTAGATGTACTGTTATTGCATCATCTTTTACACACTTTGGTAACATTCATGACAGGACAGCTTATTACTGGTTACCAAGATACTTCAAAATTATTAGACTTTAATACTTGAACTGTTGACCTGACTTTTTCTTACTTCCTTTTTTCACCACTGAGCTTTTTACTCTGCATTTAACCCAATCTGTGCAGTGAAATATTTTCACACACATACATGCATACATGGCTACAGCAAACATGCGCTAGCCAGGTTGCCCGGGCAGCAGTTATGGCACTTCAGTCATGATTTAAACCAGCAATCTTACAATCACAAGCCTAGTTCCCTAACCACTAAGCCACAGCTGCCTCTCATGTTGTTTTTGGGGAAAAATAGTAAAATTTATTTTAAAAATGTTCAACACTCGTAAAATTGTATCATGAATCGTATAACATGATTCATATTGCATTGTGTGTATAATGTATTGTTACAGTCCCAGTAATGTGTGTAATCTGTGTCATTTTGTAGTAACAGCAGAATATTATCGAGAAGATCAAGGGCCCCAACAGTGATAAACTGGCCACGATGGGATTTTGATTACCCTCCCTGTATGCTAACAGCTAGGATACAGCTGTTCTTTAAATATGCTTTTTACTTAAATCATGTCTAATATTATAGATAAAGAACCAGGCAAGAGGAGGGATTAATTCTGTGCAACCGTACAATTATACACCTGCCATGATATATTACAGAACAACCTGAAACAGACCATCCTCACCAATTACAGGAAGGACTGGACTCTCTGGGTTTTATTACCTAAGCTTTTGACAGAAAGTCTCCAAAGGCCAACGGGGCTGTTTATCTTTCAGCTTACTATCTAGGGCACAAGGGGGATTAAAGCATTCATGCAATATATACCAGATTATACCAAGTAAATAATACTTAATTACAATGCATACTTAAGAAGTCTTAGATTATCATTAACACCATTCAATTTTAAATGTAGATAACCCAAAGACTAATTATCAGCTGACGCGAAATGTTGTTGAGAAAATTCTGTAAATGTAATCATATCAGAGGTCAAAGATCTTGGACTGTTCTGCAGAGCAAGACTTTAATAGTAGAATGATGCAACAAAATTGAATATGTATGGTTGTTCTTGTTAGGGGTCTCCACAGCGCATCATGAGCCACATTATTGGATGCCCATCCTGACACAACCCTCATATTTATCCAGACATAGAACTGGCACTACAATGCACTGTTCTATGCATCCTGGTAGCTAGGGTGGTGCCCAAACAACCGTGAAAATGATGATTTTCAACCCTTCAAGTTCAGACAAGGGTGCTTATTATGTTTTAGCAAATAAACAAATGCACCAAAAAGTGACAGAAAGTTTTCCAAGACCTTGAACAGTCCAAAAGACACCAGTGGGAGTATTGATTAGACGTTCGATTAAATCCAATGGAACATAAGCAAACCAGCCAGGTTGTAAGAAAAGATGAATGTTATCCACAGGGTGACCTGATGAAGCTTGGGACAAACATGTCAGTGGAAAGCATAAGACTACCTGACTAAAATATATTTATATTTTCAACATTTAGCAAAATGTGACTTTTAGTACTATGACAATATAGTGTTTAAAAAATTGGGAGTTAAGGGTTAAGTCCTAGCAACGGCAACCTAGTAATAGAAATTACTAATTCACAACCTTAACCACTAGCAACTAGTAACAGAAGTCACGAGGAGTCCTGAGACATGTTTACTGAAAAAGACTTGCCCAGATAGGGACGAATGATTTGATGCAATTAAGAGACATAAACTCTAACCTTATTTTCCCTTCAAGGGATCAATACAGTATGTATGTATGTATGTATGTATGTATGTATGTATGTATGTATGTATGTATGTATGTATGTATGTTTATTGATCTGATATATCTTATAATAACCATTCATCCATCCATCCAATACCTGAAAAAAGTTTGAACACAAGGATTGAACACAACGCTTCAAATACATATTAAGTAGCAGCCAAAGCCTGGTCTTTGAATTAAAAGGTTGCCGGTTCAACTCCAAGAGTCGAGAGGTCACAACTAAAGTGCCTTTGAGCAAGATGCCTAACCTGTAACTGCTCGTGGCTATAACTACCCACCACTCCAAGCATGTGTGCTCACTGCTGCCCCCTAGTGTGTGTCTTTGTATTTCACAGAATGCATTGAGTTTAATGTGGAAGACAAATTCATGTGTGTAAAGTGTACTGTGATGAAAAAGCATTACGTTTCATATGATTCCTGTTAAAGGGGGTCTAGAGGTTTTATAGTCGCTTACACGTCCACTGCTTTCAGGTCTAAAAGGAAATTATCTTTTGGAGTTTGCAGTAACAGAAGTCAATCACTGCTGGGGATTTGAACTCTGGATCCCAAGCAAAATTGGGGTTGCTCGATATTATAGTGCGATAACCTATCAGCAGCTCCACTACCAGCAGCGGGGCGCCATCTGTCATGTACCATAGGAAGTGCATGCACCACACAAAATTACTAAATAAGGATCCTGGAGAGAAAGAGACTGGAGCACACACCCATACACAAAAACATCACATCACTTAAACTTCATCAATTATAGACCTTTCACCCTAAAATGTAAGTTTAATGGACAGTTTAGGTGACACAACAGAAACTGGCTCTTTTGTCTTAGTCACGTTTTCTCTGATCCACCATTTCATCTTTTTCTCCCAGTTTCCAAGGAAACAAAGTTCCATGGCATTGCAGACACAGATAAAACAAATCTAAGTTTAGTCAGACTGTAAAGTCAAATTGTACAAAGATGTGATCTTCAATTCATCTTTAAAGTATCCTGTCAATATTTTATTATACATTGATTTCTTGGGTTATTACACCTTTTAATACCTTCTAGGATACTTAAATGTTTGTTCACTAACTTATCCATGGTACCTAGTTAAACAAAAGTGGTTTACCTGAAACATCAAATCAACGACTGGTCAAAACCCTAGACTAAATTATCCATTAGAGTGCATCTCATACTAACTTGACAATATTTGGCAGTTGATTTGCCTCTTGGCACAAAACTCAATTAAATATGTCATTAAGCAGGGGGTGCTAAAAGTTTGAAAGGGCTCCAATAGGTAGTACTATAAACATTCGTAAAGATACATAATTTAAACTCCATTAAACACAAATTATTGTAGCCATTGTGATATGTCTTTGTGTTTATATAATGTTTCTATAGGAATTTCCACCTGTTCTTGTTGTTCTCAATTTCAAACCCGTATTTTATTGTTTATCTGAAGTCCATCTGTACCCCTCAGAGCTGTATATTAGACAACAGCTGCCTTAGCTCTTACAGTTTTAATTTTCCAATAAAACGAGCTGTCTTTTTTAAAATAGTCGTATTTGAAGGCCGTCCAGGTTTCTCTGGCAGCTAGGTTCTCTCTTAAAGAACCATCAGCTGGAGATTAGCATCTTAGCAGAAGAAGAAATGACCTTCTGACTTTTGAACACTGGCTTTACTCGAAAATTGAAATTTACCAAAATAAATTATTATAATTTTATTCCATGGCCTAACCCTAATCTGTAAGAGGTGCAGTGTTGGAATGGCAGAAATCCTAGCTATATGGTGTTTAATGTAATTCCCACTCGTGTGAATGGCCTGCAGATGGTGCTTGGTGCCTAACTGTGAGCCGCTCGCCATCGCACCATCGTAAAGCCAGCATGCTTTGTTCCTCTGTCCATTAAGAACATTTTTTAGATGATGGTAACTCTTTTTTGGAACAGGGTCATTTGTTACTTATCTGACATTTATCTTAACCTAGGGGGCAGATGGTCAAGAGACCCAAGGTACTTTAGCACTCGGTCATGTAAACAGATAACCCTGAATTCAAGTCCCACTAATCTGCTTGTCATTTCTGGCATGGCGACACTCCAAGGCTATTTGATTCGATTAGCTTCATTTGCTTTGCTGTCCACTAGTTTATTGAACAGGGTCCATTATTGTGTTTTTGTTTTGGCCTGTTCCACTTTATTAATTTTTATCTGTCTCACTGTTACTTTTCAGTCCTTGCATGCTCTCCCCGTGTCAGTATGAATTCACTCTGGGTACTCTGGTTTCCTCCACAGTCCAAAGACTTGCATTCAGGTTACTTAATATGTGTGTGTGTGTGTGTGTGTGTGTGTGTGTGTGTGTGTGTGTGTGTACTTTACCAAAGACTGGTGACTTGTGCTGGTGTATAGTGTATTATTCGCCCAGTGTGTCCCACCACAATCTTCAAAAGTACAATGCAAGGCCACTGCCATTTTGGACCAAATTGTCCATGACTATGTTTGATATGACTTTTTTTGTTTGAAACGTGTATGAAGAATGACAGTTTGCTGTCATGGATAGGACCTAAAGTTTACCACATGACATTAAAAGGCTCAAAATTTGTCATGCTTTTTTTTTTTACATTGGATGCCATTTCTGATGCAACCCTTGTATTTACCCAGGAATCAACTAGCCCTGGTTTGTGCATAATATACAATGGCACATATTCAGATATAGTAGATGATTTCTAATTACATTGTTTGCATGCTAGTGTCAGAGTGCAGGTTCAGCCATTAAACAGTGCCCCTGGAGTAGAGAAGGTGAAGGGCCTTATTTAAGGGGTCCGCCAGTAGATGCATAGCAAAGCACTAACAGTCCAAAGCTCTACACACTAGGCTGCACTGTGCCTCCCGTACCATAAGGAAAGTTATAGTAGTTATACAGAATAAATGGTCATACCCTCAGTAATTGCTCACATTTTCATGTTTTATGCCATCATTTTTTGAGTTCATCATCATAATGGAAACGCTGGTGTACATACTGTGAATTGGCTGAGCCACAGTGTCGTGCCGGTGTGATCGTGTTGGCAGTGTTGCTGGTTGCCCGGTGTGCTGTATCTCACAGCCCTCTCTGTGGCATGTGCTCTGTTTGTTCTGGCACTGTATCACAGCAACGGTGATTACAGCTGCACAACAAAGAGAGGAGTTAAAACACAAAGTATTACCCACAGTCTACTGAGAACCATTGTGGATAAAAAAAAACTTTAGCAACATGCACCAAAGGTACTGACATAAAAATCAGATTCATTTTTTATTCATATTAAATAAAGACATTATCCTCAATAAAGTCACGAGGGTTCTGGATCAACACTCTAAATAGATCGAACATCCTCCCACAATTAAATTGTGCCTACAATACAGGCACCTCTGTTATCACATTATTATGACTCAAGAAGTTCCAGGAACTTTCCTACGGGTATGTGGAGCCCTGCTGATTGCAGTGCATCCCACATCCTCTGGATCCATAAAGTAAAATCCCGACAAGTAATGTATTGCCACATATACTCAACTGGGTTTAGGTCTTGAGAATTACAAGGCACTCTAAAGTCTTGGTCATGCTCTTCAAACCGTGTGATATGACAAATTGTCTGTGGCAAGAAGATGTTTGAAGATGGCGAGCTTTTCACTCTAGCTAGCGAAAGAATGATGAAGAATTTGGCTTAAATCAAATGAAAGTTAATCAAGTTGCAGATTCTCCTCGGTTAATATAAACATCATCAGTTTCCTTTTGTCTCCTCAGTTGATCATAGATGCCACAGCAAATGGATTTTGTTCTTGGCCAAGATGGAGACGAAATATCAGATTAGCATATCAAATATATCACAATGTAACAATCATTTATAGTCAGAATAAATGGATAAACAGTCTATTACTTTCTTGATTTGCACCAAAATCTGTTTATTCATCTGCTCATCCATCCTGCAGCACGACACTGACAGAACTACAGCACATCCATTTATATTGATTGTAATTGGACAGATTGGACAGATTTCGACCAAGCTGTCTTTACAAGAAGTGTTAGCGGACTTCATAATGAAAATAAGTGTGAGATATCCAAGTTATTAACTATTTCTTTAATTTCAAATCTCATCTTAAAACACATCTTTAAACATGCCTTTTATTAGTGTACAGTTATTCCTGTTTTTATTGTATTGTAGTGTAAGGTGTCGTTAAGTGTCTTGACATTCACCATAAAAATCTATTATTATTATTAAGATCACAGTTTGGACGGCATGGCGGCTTAGTGATTAAGCACTGTCACTTCACAGCAAGAAGTCCTGGGTTTGATTCCTTGGCTTTCTGTGTGGAGTTTGCATGTTTTCCAGTGTCAGTGTGGCTTTCCTCTGGGTACTCCAGCTTCTTCTCACAATTCACAACTCTGCTTATTGCTTACAGCAGTAAAAGAAAAGTGAGCTGTATATGGTTGAATGAACTAATCAAATTGCATATTTTGGTAATCAAATTACTCGAGGTACCATTTCAACCAAACACTGAATAAAACAGCATAGAGCGCACCACCTTTAGACTCCACAGCATTATCACCTTCTCTACTTAGCTGTCTAGCATGCAAACAAAAGGGTTGGCAGGTGCTGATGTAACAAAAAGTGCCTGATTCGGTAGCACCGGCTCTTAAGTTTGGTAAAGGAGTAAAATACAGTGACACTGAGCAGGAACTGCTGATGGAATAATGTATGGTTCTGTGTGCATGTCTTCTTAGCCATCGAATTTCCCAAGATGCTCTGTCACACCAGAGCCTCCTTGCTCTAAGAAAAGAATCTCCAGATTAGACACAGACTCTTTTTTACAGACTAAATCATCTGATTAGGACATGTCTGACTTTAAAATGCCAGCTAGGCAGTGCAGTGTTTGATTTGTTTGTGCTTAATTGGGACTCACCCGCCCACATGCACATCCACACACACACACACACACACACACACACACACACACACACACACACACACACACACACACACACACACAC
>JAOUQU010415589.1:0-11132 GCA_028566735.1 Ammoglanis amapaensis
TTATATGAGATATCTATCTTATCTTAATTACAGTCTATATTTTATCGAGATTTTGTTTATTCATGATTTATTTTATTATTATTATTTATTATAATTTTATGTATATTCTTATTGTAAAGTGACCTGGGGTGTCCTGAAAGGCGCTTGTTAAATAAAATGTTGTTATTGTTTCTGTATATATATTCTGTACTGCGAGTCTGTTATTTGTTGGACTAAGAACAATTATTTAAAGGGTCAAGCTGAAGCCATGTTGAAGCGTTTATTTGTGTTTTAGGTTGTCAGGTCGAACTATTAAATAATATTTTGATGCTGTGGAAGAAAACAGACCCGTAAGTCATGTTAAAGTAGATAAGTCGTGTTTAGAACAAGTGTTATTTTAGGAAGAAATGAAATGTAATCGTGGATCTTCGTCCCCACGTGTCCCTGCAGAACCTGGAGCAGTAAAACATCACATTTTTACCTCGAGACTGATTAAAGAAGCGACTCCGGGCAGCTTGTCTGTATCTGCTACTCTCCGGGTTACAATCACTGCTGTGTCCTTTCTTCCATCGCTTCAGTTTCTGTGCTGATCCGGAACGCAGTTTTCCTGATTTCACCATTTTAAACAGAAGCGAGATTCCAACTTCTCAGCCACGCTGGTTCCTCCGGCCTGAAGGTCGCTTTCTGAAGACGTCATCAACACGCGCCAGCTTTCACCGAGAGTCAAACAAAAGCGAACTGTTTGTTTGACGATTGTTTTACAATATTAGTTACAGCCATAGATTATCTAGTTTTATTATAGCTTAATGCTATTAAGTGTCACGGTCAGACACACACTTTACGAATACACTAAACACCTGAACAGGTCACAGTTTGTTACATGATGTGTACATGTATGCCAAACTGGACACATTAAATGTCTTTAATAAGCCTATATAGCCAAATAAAATAATTTATAGTACATTTATAGTACTGTGTACATTTAGCATTGAACCATCTAGTATTTACCTAGAATTAATCTTATTTAAGGTCACAGAGGAACTGGCAACAGTGCTAACCACTAAACCACCAAGCCGGTCTCTACATTTAGTAATAAAAGCTTTAAAAATAGATCTGTTTTATTTCCCTCCAACGCGCACTCCACAGAAATAAAAATTAAAAACAACACTCCACAGTTTCAGAAAACAGATAACATCTGTTTGTTTTTAATACAATAAAATGAACAAACTACAAAACATCACATGATGGTAACTTAATTGTCAGTTCATATACACAATAAACAAAAAGGATATTCACATAAAAAGTCTTTTATCCTGTAGTGAAAAAGCAGTGTGTAGTTCCAATGCACAAATCAGTGCTGCCACACATAAGTATCATTATAAACGTCAGTTATAAAATAACACACACGATCATCTGCGATTCAACAAAATCTCCAGCATGAATACTTGTAATTCTCAATGATTTGCCACCGCACTCAATAATACAGGCTGGAAGGACTCTGAACCAACCTGTGTTACCCCTCGAGTAACCTGGTTATAGTGCAGCATTGCATTTGCTGGTCTTAATTCATGTGTTTACACTGGAATCATGTCCTTTTTAAGGGGATAGATGTCCCATGTTAGTCCATCACCATAGGGCAAATGTCCAGATGGAAGTAAAACCCTTGTCAGCCAGTGACTGTAAATAAGAATAAGTAAAGTTACTATACAAATCAAAGCATAAAACAAACAATCACTGCAAAAAAAGAGCTGTCTTAAATAAAAATGTGAGGAAAAAACATAATCTGGTATCTTACCAAGAACATCCAGACCTCACACCAGGCCTTTTCAGATTGGACTGAATGAAGTCTAACTAATTTAACTAATAACTAAATATGACTTTGTTAGATATGTTTTTTTGCATCCGGACGGAAAACTTTGCTCCAAACACTAACGTCCTACCCCAGGAACTGGGAAAACGAACAGAGTGTCTATTGTATAGAGCGCTATACAAATAAAATTGACTGAACTTAGGATAGGATATGTTTTTCCAAACCCACATTTTGACACAGTCAACATCTGGCCTCACTGTGGCGTACAAGATGTAACAAAGGTTATGATTATTTATGTAGAAGATCCTACAAAGAACCAATAGCAAAATCACAATGAACTACATACTTGTGGACATACTTGAGAACTGAAGATGAAATTAACCGGTTAAAATAATGATGAATTTACCCACCCACCCATTAATCCATCCATCCACCTAGTTTTACCACCACTTAATCCTATTTCTGGTCAAAGTAGGACACATACTGGGTGAATACACAAAACACCTGAACAGGTAGCCAGCTTGTTGCAGGGTACAGAGACAAACACACAAAAATTTCAGTATGAAGAATTTACAAAAGTTACAAACAACGAACGTGAAATCCAACATCCTAAATGATTTTAATCAAATTATTAAGTATTAAAATAACATTTCCAGTTACTGTCTTTATTGTCAAATGAATCATGTCAATATATTGCTTCAGCTACAGTATAACTACAAAAAAAGCCATACCGTTTCTTCTCTACACCAAAAAACACCTTCCAGTTGTTCATCCTCCCATAGTTGAACGGATTCTTGTAATCCTGTCATACAAATCAAAGTATTTTCCATAATGATATTCAGTTTACATATAAAATGTATAAGAAATACAAACAATGCTGCATTAGTATTTTAGGGATGTCAAGGTAAAGAACATGAATCAGAAGGATTGCAAGTTGCCATTGTTGTGCACCTAAGCACGACTCCTACTCTGATCGCAAGAGTAGAATTGCACCAGTTAGAACTGCACATCAATAAAAGCATGTAATGCAATACATGTTATAACAGTTCACAATTACTTCTTCCACAGCGAATAACTAGTGTATGTGTGTGTGTGTGTGTGTGTGTGTGTGTGTGTGTGTATTTTGTTCTACCTTGCCCAGTTTGGCCATGCGTTTGGCCTCTTTATTGTTGATATGTCTCTCAATACTGGTCTCACCACGTGAAATGAGGATGGCGTGCCACACAGTCAACCCTCCCAAAGCAATTCCTACTGTGCTGAGTGTAAAAGACACAGACAACGTCAAACATCTGCTAACAAACCTTAAAATGATTACATACATAAATTAACTAGAAAACAAAATTAGTTAAAAGCAATACCTGGTAAGAACCCACATGTAGATGATGCTCTTATGAAACACCCTGTTCATGAAGGTGTAAGGAAGTACTGGTGTCTCTGCACTCTTTTAACCAAAAACAAAATCAGTTATTAATATATTATTGTGATGTAGTAATACTGTTTTACTACATGTTGCAATATAGCATGCAAAATTAGGAAGCTGAATCATGCACATTAGAAGGCTAATGGTCTCAGATAATGTGTAGAAAATATTAAAAAAGTAATTTACACTAGAAAAGCATCCAGTGTAGCTAAACTACAAATATAAATGGGTCAAAACGATTCCACGGCGATATAAAAGATCACTTCGAGGGCATCCTGTTTGGCTGGGTGCCATGTAGCATGGATAATCTGCAAATGCCTGCAGCAGATTGGTGATCAGCCAGTTATTACGTTTAAGGAGCAATTACTTTATTAACGATACAAAATAATTTGGTGCATTTTGTGTTTAAAAATAAAATAAATTGTAAGTGTGCAACTACTTTTAAAGAAGTATTCGAAATCTAGCTGGAGATACTGAAATTGTTCAGTAACCTTTAACACAGTAGCAAGCTGTTCAGGTGTTTAGTGTATTCGACTAGCGTTTGTCCCACTGTGATCTTAAACAGGATTTAACGGTGATAAAACTAGATAATGTATGGATGGTCAGATGTTCTGAATGTTGAGTACTTTCATGTGGTTCTGAATGTGTTATTCAACAAAAACAAGATAAAAATGTTTGGCGCCACTTCTGGACAATTTTGGAACTTGCTAGTTGAGAAAAAAAATCAGAAATGTTGCCATCTTCTACATAAAATAATGAAGTGTACATATAGGTCCACCTTTATTAATAAACATGTATTAAAATATAAAAAATTGGCACTTTTAACTCTTCTGGCTGACTGCATGCAATCACTTAAAAACAAACTCATAGCTTATTCGAAAAACAATGAAGCCAACCAAAAGTAAATCTTGATCTGAAGACTATAAAACTAGATCTCAATCCATGAAAGTGAAAGCACCCCTGCATTAATATGAACGGAACAGACGACCGGATTCTTGTAATCCTGTCATACAAATTGTTTTATATAGAATAGAACTTAGTTAGAACTATACATCAATAAAAGTATGTAAGGCAATAAATGTTATTACAGTTCACAATTACTTCATCCACAGCAAAAAACTAGTGTGTGTGTGTGTGTGTGTGTGTTTTGAAAGGTGCCATGAAAGTGAAAGCACCCCAGCATTAATATGACCCTGAAACACCCAGAAATTTAAAGTACCCAGCAGAATGCAAAGCGCTCCACACTACCTTCCCAGTCATGGATTCTGATGGCAGGATTCCTATGAGCACAGCTACACCCGTTACCGGAACACCCTGTTTCTCCAAATCCATGTGCTTGTATCGCTAATTATGTCAGAAACAGAAGCAGCCAAGTTATAAAGATCCAGCAGGCAAAGAACCAACACCAAGCAGTTATCAGTTCAACAACAGAGGTTAGAAATCATTTCAGTATCCAGTGTCCAGTATTTAATACATCTCATGTCTAAAACTAAAGGAGGGGCTCACATCTAGGGCACGGTATGCATCTATGAAGAGATTACGGCCACTGATGCTACAGTAAATACAGCCAAGTGTCATGTACAGACAGAAGGAGAAAAAGTAGCGGTGGTTGAAATGGCCGACACAGTTATTAAGCCAAGCTGAAATAGACAGTTAAGGTTTATATTGAACAAACAATGATTAGAAATTGTATTTGTAAAGAATTTATAAGTTCAGAGTCATCTATAGATAGACTTTATTGTCATTTATTTGCACAAGTACAGGTTTAATTGATCAAAATAATGTGATTGAATAATAATGACTACAAAGTTGACGGTTCGATTCCATGAGTGAAAAAGTGACTTGACTAAAGTGCAGTTGAGCAAGAAACCCCTAACTGCTTCCCGAGTGCCGGTCTAAGGCTGCCCACAGCTCTGGGGCATGTTTACCCACGCTGCCCCTAACCGTGTGTTCAGAAGTGTGTGTAAATGTGTGTTTCACCGCACAGATTAGGTTAAATATGGAAGAATAATTCCCACATGTATAAAATCACAATGGTGAAAAAATAGATCTAAAATAAAAACCAATAGAATGCCACAAAAAAGAATTCTCAACGTGGGAATCAAACACAGGACGATTTTTTTTATGATTTGATTTTTTTAAAGGATACGACAGTGATGGTCCATTTTCAGTATACACCTAGAGAAACAAAAACATACAGTAAATGTAAAACATTGCTGATCATAATTATATTAAATATTACATCTTATATTGAGGAATTCTGTGGCTGTTCTATATTAATAATATTAAGATGAATATATTTCAGTTTTGTTACAAATTTACAGACAATATGGACAAAAGTCATCAGTCATTGTTCATACAGTCATGAGTGTGTTTATCATTCCATCTCACTATACTCGCTATGTAATGAATCGATTATGAAAACTACTCCTCTGAGAAACTTTTCCCAAGTCTGTGGGAATTTATGATCATTCAATCAAATGAGAGGAACAAATATTCCAGTTTTGTTCCAATTCTGTTCAGTGGGGCGAGTTCTGTTATTTATGAGTTATAGTTATTTTATAAAAGTATTTTTTTCACTTTTCCAACATTCATGACAGTTACTGGTTTCACAAGTTCAAGTTTTAATAATTACAAACACAGTCATGGTCCAACTGACTTCACTTGCATGTCTGTGGACTGTGGGAAAACTGCCTGATATGGGGAGAACATGTCAGAGTGGCACTGCGACTTAGTGTTTAGCACTGTCTTGTTACAGCAAGAAGTCTAGTTGGATTCCCAGGTCAGGTGATTCAAAGCTTTCTGTGTGAAGTTTGCATGTTCTCACCGTGTCTTTGTGTGTTTCCTCATGGTACTCTGATTTCCTTGCACAGCCCAAAGACATGCAGTCAGGTTGATTGGAGGTACTGTGTGTGTGTGTGTCTGTACAGACTGGCAACATGTTCATATGTTTATTGTATTTGTCCAGTGTGTGTGTCCTAACATGACCCTAAACATGATTAAGTGATAATAAAACCATATCATGGATGAATGGATGAAACATGTGGGTGTAATTACAATGGGGTGTGGCAATATTTTGCCCTACAGTGTGTGTTAAGGTTGATTAAATCAATCTCACGTGTTGCAGATGCCACAGTGATGAGTTCTCGCTGGTTTGGGAATGATACATTTTTTACAGACTGACACAAATGGAACGTCATTCTTCATCTAAAAAGCAAAAAGAAAATCCAGCAAGCATTATATATTTGTAATCAAATGTAAACATTATACTGATCATCGTGTACATGCCTGATCATGCACCACACCTTTGGGGAGTATCCAGGTGAAGTCGTGGTGGCCTTGTAATAGTGGAAAACTAACATGACCAAGTTCCAGTGTCCATACGTTATGTGCCACACTAACCAGCCAAGAGAATAGTTTTTAATGGCAAAAGGAAGGAAGCAGAAGTATGCAACACAGAGGACGGAGCTGGTGAGAACGATTACTAAAAAGACAAAGACCTGAAATAAATAAAAAAAACGCAAATGTCAGAACAACTAAAAGTAATTACAGTGTAATTACAGTAGTAGCTTTAAACTACATTCAAACATAAAACGTTTGATATTCATGGAGACATTCGTACACTTACACCAGGGGTGTCCAATATTTTTGCAAAGAGTGTAAGATCTTAAAGTATGAAAGGAGTTGTTTTTGTTTATTTGTCGTCTGTCTGAAGAACTGAAAAGTTGTGCTATTTGCGATAAGATTTATCTGCATTTAATGTTAATGTTTAAATGTCAGGATCGACCGACACACATTTTCGCTTCACACAAATGTGTGTGGGTCGATTCAGCCTGACAAGTTACAAAACTTAATGCCTGATGTAAAAAAACAAACAGAAAAGCACTCGTGTGAATGAAAATTTAATGAACTTAATATATTTTTCCAAGAACAGCATGTTTACAATTAATTAGTATGGGTACATTTTAATGATTTTTTAAAATGTGTTTTCAATACATTGTTTGACAACAACCTCAAATATATTTATTCACAAGGATGCCCATGTAAAGCAACACTTTTTTTCTCCTAGCACACCAGTGTCGAGACTCCTCGGCTTCCCAAGCTAGAAAGCAAATATCAATCAAATGTAGTGCTGTTCCCAAGCCAGGATGAATAGTAGTGATTTATCAGGAAGGGTACTCGGTGTAAAAACTATGACAATTTAAAGATGCAGAGCAGAATGTTTCTAACATGAAAAGAATTTTCACATTCAGTTCCATAGCAAGATGCCCACTGCATTTCAAAACAATGGTAAAAGAAAGGACTCACCACCCCGAACCAGCGGGTGAGAATATCTACAATCCAGAAGACTGGTTCAAACAGAGAATCGGTCACAAGATCAGAGTTACAGAGAGAGTTGTAGCAGACAGACTTGAGGACGAGTTTCATGTAGCAGAAAGGATCTTTCAGTCTCTGAGGCAAACGGATGCGACAGCGCCTGGAGCAGCTCCGCGTCCATCTCAACAGCAGGTGAACGACACAGGAGCACAGCCGCATGGTGACCTGACAGGATGAGAAGTTACGTTTTATTACCTCTGTCTATGCTTTATTACAACACAAAAGAATAGAACAGAATATAATGCATGTATTTGTCATTACACATATATAGGTGTACAGTAGAGTAAAATTCTTACTTCACATATATCGACTTGTATGGAAGTTGGGATCAGAGTGCAAAGTCAGCCATCATACAGCACCCCAGGAACAAACAGGGTGTTGCTCAAGGACCCAACAGTGATCATGTAGCAAATCTTCTGGTTGATAGATGAAAACTCTACCCACTAAGCTACACAAAACTAAAGCTCCATCATGCATTTGACGTATGTACTGACAATACTAGACAATACATAGCACAGAGGGTGGGGCACCACTATGAATACAATAAAAGTCTGACCTTAACTGTAAGGTTAGGCGGTCAGTGACAGGTAGGAAATTAGATCAGTGAGCAGCAACCTTGTGATTGAACTTGTAAGCCAATTAGTCAAAAGCATCTGATCTTTCTTACCAGACCTGAATGAAAGTACTGAAAATGATACAAGTGAATAAACAAGTTGTGTGTCTGCTTCTGATTCGATCCCAGCATTTTCCAGGTTATGTTAGTGGATATTATTTACAGCTACTAAACAAGTAAACAGAAAGTTGACAGCCTGGTCCCATCAAGTTGACAATGTTGAACCCATAAGGGCTAAAACATTTGTTGTTACTTCCCTCCCTCTCTCTCTTCCTACCTAAATACCCTTTTCTTTTTGTAAATAATACATTCTGAGTGTGTGTATGACAAGTTATTTTTATTTATTACATTTTTAGTTATTAATATTCCTAGCACAGCCTTGTTCATGAGCAAATCTACATGCCATCTGCACGCACAACTTGTGTTCCAATAAAAAAATTCTTAATTAAACTTTGACACTTGAATCTATTTGACTTCCCTTGGCCAAGAATGGAACACTGGGAACTTCTAAAACTGAAGATCAGACCTGAGCAAATCATTTGACAAATTTTCTAACAGAACACTTCTTAAACGTCTGGACTCTACACTCAGGTGGTTCTAGGCCTAGTGGTGCACTTAAATCCTTCATTACCCATAAACAACGACGCTTGTAGACATAAACTTGTGTTCATGCTTCTTTTATGGCAACTTGAAGCAATGTCAGCTTTTTTTCTTCCTACATGTCACCACATTCCTGGTCTTAATGTGCATTTCATATTATTTTAATTATTAAGTTTACAATGACTTTATGATGATATTAATACAGAAGAGTACATGACTAATATTTTACCAGAATGAAATGAAAACTTTGTTGAAAAAGTGTTGTGTTAGTTTTTGTCTGGAAAAAATGTTTGTGGTTATTTTTTACAGCTACTGGACTAGAAATCAGATGGTTTGTGGTACCGTCCCCACATCATTGTAAATGTTGATATTTTAAGGGTTTAAATCATTTCTTACCACATATAACTGTACTACTGACCAATCTACCTACCTAAACAATCAGCCTGATCACAGCTGGGTTTTCTCTAAGATTTTTATTTAGTGTGGTGTCCAATCTGGGCCAGACAGGTATTAAACTGTGCTGATGAAAAGCCACTTCACTCAAATCCTTCTGACTGCTGGATCAACAGTGAAGAGGAACAGTGCGCATGCGCAAACTCCCTTCTGGCTATCCCTAATCCTGTACATGATTTTGTTCAGATGCAAAACGCTACACAAACAAACATATCCACACCGACACATGATGTAACATAATATACAATAAAGCATTACATTATATATATACACACACGATATTAATAATTAATAACTAAGAAAAAAACCTCGAGCATTCCTATTTAATTTTGAAATAAATAAATAAATAATGGTTATTAGTAATGTGTGTCGATTTGTTGTCTTGTATAAAAGTTAAACCACATAAACACTCGCTTGTACTGGATGTAAACGTTATTCCTGAAAGTCAACATTCCAGTCAAGGCGTTAACATTAAAGGTTACTAGCAAAGATCCAGAACAACAAGAACATGTGGACAGACTTGATATGGAGTTTAAAATTTTAATGTCTTTTGAACATTTGACCAAATTGTGAAAACAACACCTACATCTGGCACTGGTGATGAGCTACAATAAACACGATGCATAATAGAAGGTTTATAACCGCTTATACACAGCAAGCAGGACTGTACAGCTTCAGATTCATCAGCTCAGTCGTTTAGTTTCCTAATATAAAGAGAAAACTTAGTCGATTTAATATATATAAAGTATTCATACACGTACCTGAGTGTAATCCACGAATAATAACAACTATATCAGCTCATCGTGCACCTGTATGAAGGTTTAACCGAGAACACGGTAGCACCAGCTTATCGCTCAGCGACACTCAACTGTGTGGACTAGAACCGCCGAGGATTCTGGGAAATGTAGTGCAGTTCACGTTAAAACTACAGTTTAACTCTTATTCACATTATATCCAGGTATTAATGACTGAAATGCGGTTGAAAACATCGTACTACTATTTGCACGTTGAAAAAACAGCTGTGGTGGTGGTAAATGTGCTTTAAGTGAATCTTCAGTTCAGTATGTGTCGGTTTTCAACTAGACGTCAAAGAAGGCGAAGAAGAAACAGCTAAGAATTCTGGTCTTTGTAGTTCGAAACGTTGGTGCAGCGTGTGTATATGTATAGAATATTCTCTTTCTCGTTATGGCTTTTAATTTTAATTTTAACATTTCACTCCAGCATCAGAATGACTGCGACAACGAGGTATCTAGTGATAAATCTGAAGCTGGAGATGAAGCTCGTTTGAAGAAGCAGATTAAGCTTGTAAGTATCAGAACGAACTTTAGCTGACATGCTGCCTGCAGCGTAGCTACGGTACATTCTACTAGTTGTTTAATAGGTCTAGTACTGTTTTAACACTAGAATGACTAAGCTTACGCATTTTGCGCAAGTGACTTGTACTTTCCAATCCGCTCCCCTGTTGTGAGCCACTTAGTACTTTTTTTATCATGGTGATGGCCTACAGCCTGTCTACACCCTAACACCTCTCATCCCTCTCTGCCCAAATTCTAGATCAGTTTTTTAATATATTAGTTCTATAACTGTTACACGTATGGATGTAGTTATTATAATTATACCTATAGACATCCATCAATATATGTGTTAATATGAATACTGTTTGAAAACTACTATAAATGAAACTATTTGAAAATGTGGTCACATACTTTTGTTTGACCATGCTGGCTTGTAAGAGACTTGGAGGTGAGTTGAATAAGATGTTATATGATGATGATTTTTACCCTTTAGTCGAAATCGACCCTGGGCAGGGCTGGACTGGGACCAAAAATCGGCCCTGGCATTTTTGGTTTAGATCGGCCCTTCATAATTATATATTAATT
>JAOUQU010415609.1:0-11132 GCA_028566735.1 Ammoglanis amapaensis
AGCCCGACCCGGGGATGGAACCCGGGACTTCTTGCTGTGAGGCGACAGTGCTGAACCACTCAGCCACCGTGCCGCCAATACCAGAACACAAACAGAAAAAGACTGAACCGTAGACGGCATAAACGAATGTGCGAACCAATGAGCAAACGAACCACAACAAAGAAAGAATAAACGAATGATGAATGGAAAATATAATGTAGAGGACGCCAGTGTGTGATCTATGGGCGGGTGAAGGAAGACGGTCGGACGGAAGGCGGTCGTTTAAATAGAACACCATGACAGCTTTGGGCTGCGTCGGATAGGAAAGAGACCGATGGCTGTAATAATGTTGGCGGCAGGCCGTTAAGAAGCTGCGGCGCACACCTGGGTCACACAACAACCCGGCCGACTCGTCTGCCTCGCCTCTGACAGTCAGAGACAGATCGTCCCGTCACACAACAGTCGTTCCAGAAAACAACTCTCACTTCGGATCTTATTGTGAAAAACACCTCCACTCGAGCTCCGCACGGAGAACCTTTCCGAGCCACGGTGACGAGTAATACAGACAAAAAAAATTGGTATTATGACGTGGCGTGAACGACGAGGTCACAAATACTGTAAAGCTTGGAGATGGTGGTTTAAAACTACAGTATCGTCTTGGGTTCTTCACTTCCAGGATGCGGACATCCATCCATCAAACAAATGGCCGGTCTAATTGTGGCTGAAACCACTCGCGAAATGCAAACTGTGCATAATGTCTTATTGGCCCGATACTCTAATGAGGAAAAACTGTTCTAACATGCTCAACATGCTCGTTTGTTCGGTTATTCCGTCCCTTTTTATTCAGTCCGGCTGCAGCATGAGAACAAAATCTATAATTCCTTTAAGCATTTAAGCAAGTGTTTCAAGGGAAGCCATGAATCCTGATTAGAGACGTTGGGAGTCCGGGAAAAACACCCATAAAATCGGAACGAACGATCGCTTCTGTTAGAATCTTGGCATCGAGTCAGATTATTGTTACCAAAGACTGGCGACCTGCCTGTTCAGGTGTTTAGTGTATTCACTTTGACCCTAGAGAGGATTAAGCACTGGTAAAACTAGATGATGGAAAGATGGATGGATGAATGGATGGATGGTTAAAAACACTGAGTGAGATTATTATTACCAGATATTGATAGTTAAAACATCAAGTGTGTGGATGGATGGATGGATGGATGGTTAAAAACATCCACAGACTAGTGACCTGTTCAGGTCTTTTGTGTATTTGTTCAGTATGTGTCCCACCGTGACCCTAGAGAGGATTGAGCGCTGGTAAAACTAGATGATGGAGAGATGGTTGGATGGATGGATGGATTGATAGTTAAAACATCAAGTGTGTGGATGGATGGATGGATGGATGGATGGATGGATGGAAGGTTAAAAACATCCACAGACTAGCGACCTGTTCAGGTCTTTTGTGTATTCAGTTCAGCGTGTGTCACACCATGACCTTAAATAGGATTAAGTGTTGGTAAAACTAGATGGAGGGATGGATGGATGGTTAAAAACACTGAGTGAGATTATTATTACCAGAGATTGCGACAGACCTGTTCAGGTCTTTTGTGTATTCGTTCAGTATGTGTCCCACCGTGACCCTAGAGAGGATTCAACGCTGGTAAAACTACATGATGGATGGATGGATTAAAATATCTAGTCAGGTTATTATTACCAGAGACTGTTACAGACTGGCGACCTGTTCAGGTGTTTAGTGTATTTGCTCAGTGTCCCACCAGGACCCTAAATAGGATTAAACGCCGGCAAAACTCAACGATGGAAGAATGGATGGATGATTAAAAACATGGATTTTATTTATTTATCTTAGTTTATTATCACTTTTTACCACAGGTGAAAATAAGAAATTATATTTCCTCGCTGTGTGAGTTTATTCCCACAGTCTAAAGACATGCGCCACTTTAACCTCTAGATATTGAGCTGGTGGTTATAATAATTAAGTATAAAACTCGACACTGTGCTTTAACTCATAATCTTGATCTTTTGTCCTCCAGGCAAACCAGAGAACAAGAAACGCCGCCGGATTTTTTCTACTTCTCGGATTTCGAGAGGCACAACGCCGAAATCGCCGCCTTTCATCTCGACAGGTGGGTCTCAAATCGTAATACAACCAAATGGGAGGCTGAAAGTCCGGCCCGGGGGCAGGGGGGTGTCTGGGGGGGGGCTGTTCACATTTCTACCTGCCTTCAGCTTCGGTCGTAAAACCAATAACATTTGCAGCCCATCAGTAATGATGACCTCAGTATAATATGCACACATACAAAAATACTCATATATTTTATATTTCACCACAAGATGGCAGTAGATGATGCTCAGTACAAGAGAATGATGATTAAAAACGTATGAACAGAAGTTCTTAAAGAGTTCGCAAGCGCACAAAGAACTAAAAAAGTGATTTGAATGAAATTAGGAACGTTCAGTGTTTAGTTTAAGATCCTTTTTAATAACAATAGATTAGGCTGTTGTTTGGTATGTTCTCTACCTTTACAGAATAGATTACTGAAGACTGTCATTCTCTGCTTTAAAAAAGCTAAAATCGTCTCTATCATGTTTTGTAATAAAGAAATAAGTTCAGTTCCCGACACGTTTTCTTTCTGGGAACGTTTTTTATTTCCCTAAGCGTCACCGGAGCCGCGAAATTCTGACATCATTTAAGAGAAAAATTATACAAAATATTGCATAAAATAGATCAATTGTGGCACGTTAAAGGTTTAAATAATGTCAGACTGGATGTTCGGATCGCACACATTTTCACCTCACCGTATCTGGAATCTGTCCATCTTTGCAAAACATTTGGCCACCCTTGCGCTAAGCTAATGTTAGCATTTAGAAGTTTGGAGATTTTTTTTTAAAGATTCAGGACACACGATTATTTCCTTGTCTGGACACTTGGACTCTGATCCGGAGCTGAGGTGAGGTGAGAACCTGAACCAGGTTTGTTATCCAAGCTTTATCTGGTTACCGGGCACATCAGATGAAATCAGATCATCGAATCAATCGAGCTGGTCTCAGTTAGACAAATGATCATGTGACCTCTCGGGTTGGTTCACAAAGGAAGAAAGACAAAGACCAGCAGCCACACCGGTCCGTTATGGATCCAGAGGGCATCGTGGGTCCCACCAGCCCTGATTCTACAGATATTCTTGCCAACTTCTGGCCACCAGCCTGAAAAACACTTAGCAGGACGGATTCGTTCCACCCCCTCCGTGATGTGACTCAGAGGATAACAAGGTGTCTATGGGAGCAATAAAAATTTGGGAGAAACGTCCCGCTGACTTTAATAAGGAACCGTACCGTGAGATCATTTGTGCAAGCGAGTGTTGATATCCGATGCTGAGACTCAATTTCTTTGTTGCAACTGTTTTTTTTCTCCTCTGGACGCTGGAAATAGCATCTCCAAGGATCTAGCTGGCACAGCACGATATCCGGATCTTAACTCCACTACAGGTCACCGGGAGGCCCCTCCCTAGAGGGCACGATTGGTCACTACTTCGAATAAATAAGAAAAAACAGGTTGTGTTGTTGACATTGTATAAGGATTGTGATTAGTAGCCTGAGGTACCAGCAAACATACGAATTGTGGAGATCAGGTGTGACTCTCCATGCTGGGGTGCTGACTCGAAGGTACCCGAAGGTACCCCAACGGTACGGAGTACGGCAGCCGGCTTTAAACCGTTTTAAACCAAGCTAATGTCAATCGTTTATGCCTCTGTGTCCCCTTTGCTGGCCATATCTAGCGTCCATTACAGCGTACCCCGTTAAAATGTACCATCAATTGTCTGTTTGTTTATCGCCAACACAACACACAACTTTTGCAGTTGTGTGTTGTGTTTTACAATTAGCGAAGGAGGTTAGCGAACGCCTCCGGCCAAGTCGGATAACGACCAAGAATCCCACAAAATATTTGTCCCGGATAGCAGCCAAAGTTTCTGATAGTGAACAGCTACGTCACCCACACGCGACCAGCGTCTCAGACCAAGCTCTCATATATATATATAGACTATATATTTTTAAATAAAATAATTGTTAAAGTATTTGTGCTTTATTTTAATAATATAGCCCTCAATCATGGGGGCTAAAAATCCGTTTAGCGACCATTTCGAGCAACGTCTGGGAACGGATTGTGGTCGTTAACCGAGGTTCCACTGTAAATAATATTTAAATATTAAATAATGTGTTTTAATAAACACAAAGCGACTACGGGGGAATACAGACGGTTCAAGTGGTGTGTTGCAGATATTCAACATTGGACGTTAAGTGGGTAATTAAGCAAACGCCATATTATGAAGTATTTTTTTATGATTAAATGATTGTAAATGGAATGTATATAAACTAATTGATTCTATATGATAACTAGCACTGTAGTCGTGCTTCGCTCTGGGGGATAAGTCGATAAAAACGTGTCACGCGAGTAGAAAATGATTTGATTCGAGTCAGTGAGGGGCTTCGGAGTTTATAAATGAGTGAGTGAGGGAGGAGCTTTGGCATTTTTTATATATAGATGTAACGTACGCTGTATTATTGCATGATTGGGACGTAATATCACGTAATGCATTAGTACTAAACACTTTTTTGGTGACCCCGACGTGACCCTCGTTGAGCGTCGGGTTCGATGGCGGTTTCGAACGAACCATCGAATCAACTTAAGTGAGAAGCGATTCGTTTTTTCCAAGGACATGATAGGGAAAGAGATATATAATGATTAAATATTTTCACAAAGTGTTTAAGAGCAAACAGGAAATTTGGTAAGCAATTCAAGGAACCCGTACCTGTCATCCTGTCCTCGGCCGGTTTACAAGCCTGTTCTAGTCCTAGATAAACCAGACGCTAAAGGCCGAGTCTCAACACTGGGCTCTTTGTCACCTGCACCCAGCATGACTTAGTGGGTGAAACTGTGGGTGCTTTTGAAGCTTCTCACTGGCTTCATGTTGCTGGTTTGGGTTTCTGTCTCCCAGGGCCCCGGTAAACTCTGGAACGTCAGGGTTTAAACAGTTGACAATGGCTGAAGGAAGTTCTCACAGAGATGCTCTACCTCTCACACACACTCAGCCCTTTGGGCAGGTCCTGGCGTATTCCAATGCCAAGGCTTGGGTCCAAACAATTCGAATGCTAATTCTGGTCTGGAGGGCAGGACCTGGTGAGATATCTAATGTGACCACTATATCATACCAATCATATCAGTCGACGTGCCTGGTTGTCCAACGGTACCAAGTTCAAACCCTCTTCTAGAAGTTGTTTTGTTTTTATCTTTTATCTTTGGGGTTGGGTTTGGACCAACCCTGGACCATCCAGTGTGTTGGATAAAATAGGAGCACAGTGAAAAACAAAAGGAATAAAAATAAACAAGCTGCTCCTGCATTATAACAATGAGACTTTATTATATGAAGGACTTTTATTAAGTGAGCACAGTGCACAGACTCTTTCGCATCTGCCTTTACTTTAAAGTCGCTCGCATGGAGAGTCAAGTTCGGATTGCGCAGTCGGATACTCTGATTGCCACCCTCCTCCAGTTCTGGACAGGCGCCTCAGCTGCTAAACAGGGTTATAGGGGCTTATAAGACATTGGCCTCGTTAAGAAAAGAACTGTGATCCTATAGTGCCACATGGGCAATCATTTTAAACTAGTGTATGCCCATGAAATAAACTCTTTACATCTGTATTAGGTTTAATTAAAATTATCGATATATAATTTTCAAAAATGAGACCTAATTGTAAGGCTTATTAGGACAGTTATTGGTTGGACAATAACCCCTTCTTATTTATCTCTGTATTGATGATACGCTTGTTTCTGTGTTGATTATACTTCTGTGTCTGCGCTGTGCAAGACAACTCTGTTGTTTTCATTTTATTGTTCTGCGTAGAGGTCATACGTAATGAGGTCATAGCACTAGAGGGCTTCGAGTTTGACCTTTGTGTTTACCCTTGTGTATGGCGATCAGCGAAAAAGGTTGGAGCTGAACAATTTAAACAATTATCAACGCACCGCTATAGGCAGGGAGCGACTAATGTAACTACAAGCGTGTTTTGATGACTATAGTGCTCCCACTTGTGGTCTGGTTGAAGGTGCTGGTAAGTATAAATCAGTATTAAAATAGATTTTGAGCATTCTAGACCCCTATTTATAATAGAAGATAATAAAATAGAATAAAATGCCTTTATTTGTTAATACATCTACAGATGTGTTGGGGTCAGAGAACTGTAACAGGGTCGGCCGAGGTACGGCACACCTGGAACAGACGAGGTTAAGGGTCTCGCTCAAGGACTCTATAGTGGCTGGATTTAAACCCCCAATCTTTCGGTTCATAGCTGAAAGTTCTACCCATTAGGCAATTTTTTTAATTCTCTTCTTGTTTTTGCAGTTTATGCAATGCCTGCTGTGCAAGCTAGGGGGTGCCAAGCATCACAGTAGCACAGAACACAAATCGTTTTCATATAAGATTGTAAGACAAACGATGTTAAATAAGCATTTTATGCTAAAACTAGAAACTTGTTCCACCCAGGGCGTGACAATAAGACGAAAACAGGCAAATGAAGAGCATTCGAAATTTGTTTTCTTGTAATCTAGGTTTTATTATTCTCTGGATATAAAGCAGCCAGAAAATAAATAACCCACGGCATCGTGGTTTGGGACCTCTGTTGTAGATTACTTTTTGGACCTAATTTTACCCAAATGTCTAGAATGCTTTAAAAAAAAAGGAAAGTAGAAACATTGGAGGCGTGTGTAAGACTGTAATTATTAATCTCCAAGTTCGTTCCGTGTTTTATGACAAGAAAAAAAAACGCCTCATTTCAAACATTATACAGTTCGCAAGGATTTAGTGGGACAGTAATTTGTGACCGAAAGCTAAGGTCAAACACACAGTGCGTTCAAAAAGCCGATAATTAGCTGCTGTAGGGGCGTCGTAAAGCGGATGAGTTATAAATGGGCCTCCACGCTGAGACAGCTGCTGTCAGCGATGGAGAGAATTATTAAATCACTGGGCAGACACATTAAGAAATGACTTTGCGTTTCCACCCGGATCTGCTGAGCTCTGTCGGGTTTGTGTGCTCGTTACGTCAAAGTTTCGAGCTCATTTGCTGTGTAATTACTTTATTAAATGTGTTGTTTTCCTGAAGCTTAATGAACACAGCACTGTGAGAAACGATCTGGCCCTTGCCTGATCTGTTTTTGCTAATTCATAACATTTAAAATCTTACAACTAATTACTTGTCCTATTATTGTTTTCGGTGGGGTGTCTGTTCCAATGCAAAAGACTCACTTAAAGGATGAGGCCGGTCCCAAGGATGCGGAAAAAGAACAAAATAGAATTGATTAATGAACAGCGAGGTGAAATGCGCAAGGGACACAAGTGGAAACCTCAAGCGGGTAGGCGGGATAAAAGCCCAGCGCCTGTCGGCTCAGAGGTATGGAAGTGTGTTCGGAGTGATACAGCAGCACCACTACGTAGGAGCTATCTCAAACAGAAAAGTAAAGGATGAAGAGAGGACACAAGTGAGCGTGTCCAACAGTCTCGGCAAGGCACCATGGACGAAAACAAAATCTGCACAACGGCTAAATAAATAAATCCAATTGCTGTTCTTAATCCTTAAGAATCCTTAAGTTACCTCGTTGTCTCCGAGCAGGTATAATGGCCGACTATATTAGAACTGCCTGGTCATTACCACTTTCCTTCACCTAAATAATATAATAAATGTTTTTAATTGGAGCGTGATGATCCAAAATACTAGTCTTGAGTACCAAGAGTAGCACTCTGGAGCCATTCAGACTGCAGTGCATCCCACAGCTACTGATCACACAACAGTTGCTAAATTGGATTCAAGTCTGCGATGCCAGTGACAGCAGTTATAACAGTTCGAAATAAAGACATGACGATAGATGATGTGTTTGTTTTGTCTTCTTTTAGAATCTTAGATTTCCGGCGGGTTCCACCGGTGGCTGGCAGGTTAGTAAATATGACACGCGAGATTAGAGATGTGACCCGCGACAAAAAGCTCTGGCGGACGTTCTTCATCTCTCCAGGTACACAGCCGCTTACAGCCGAAAATACTGCCGTACTTACAGTGTTAAGGTCCAGATCAGTTCTTATAAATTTTATCAGTAAAATAATAATAATAATATATTTTATTTGCCGGCACCTTTCAAGACACTCAAGGTCACCTTACATCTAATAGATCCCGAATACATAGAGTACATACATCGGGCGGTACATATTTAAAGATAGCAGCTAAATTATGTCAAATAAAGTAGAAAATTAAAGCTAGATAAAAAGAGATAAATACTATACTACTTTTATTTCAATACAATTAGTTAGAATGATAATAATAATTAATCAGCAGTTAAAATCACTAGTTTGCCAATTTATTCTTTCATCAAAAAGATCAGCACTGTAATGTTATATTAATTACAATAAGAATTAGAATATATAAACACTGCAACACTGCAATCTTTGGTCACCACATAACCTACATAACCTTAAATAGCAAAACTAATTATTAAAATACTTTATTAATACTTGATTAACTGACTTACTCATTACTTATTTACACAAAACTTTTAAAAAGTATTTTACGGGAAGTTTTTCCCTCATTCAGGGGAAAGATTCCAATCCCTCAGAGATCAAACTAAAAGGAAACGGTAAGAGATTTACATCGGTGACTGAAGTTTTACTGCAGCAAAGTTCCCCCATTTCCATGGCAACAATTTACTTAATGGGTAAACAACCAGCATAATAGAATTACAGAATCAGATAAAACATATTAAACTAAACTGGCTTGAGAAGGAACAATGTATGATTTTGGATTAATAAACAACCATATTTTTTATCTCTTGTGTTTAAGGTGAGCTTTTATGTCCCTTAAATAATATTAAATAAACAGAACATAAAAGAACTTTTAATACAATTCGTTATTTAAAGGGAACATTAAAGTGTTTCTGCTAATTTCTATTGAAGTCCTAAAGGCCTGATTTCTGCAACGCTGATTTTTAATGGAAAATTAAGGGCAATTTTAATGGAAAAATTAATTCCCTATATAGCGTTTTGTCCAACCAGGCACTGATGACCCTCTTTTCAGATCTAACTCGTCCTCCTTGGCTGCTTTAAAATGACAGTTTAGTCCAAACTGTGCCAAACTTAAACCCTTTAATTTTTTTTCCCACAGCCAACAACATCTGTTTCTACGGCGAGTGTTCCTATTATTGCTCCACCGAACATGCTCTGTGTGGAAAACCCGACCAGATCGAAGGCTCCCTGGCAGCGTTCCTCCCCGACCTGACCCTCGCCAAGCGCAAGACCTGGCGGAACCCCTGGCGTCGCTCCTATCATAAGCGCAAGAAAGCTGAGTAAGACTTCTATCTTTGCTCGTTTTTCCTCTCGACCGATCTGAGGTCACCGCACGCCGAACCTCTTCGTTCATTAAAGCTACCGCAGGAATGCTGCGTCAGCAAGAATTCATCTCTCAGAATAACCACCCCAAAAAACAATAGGCTGTCCTCTCTGGGATCATATTTTTAGTTAGATGGGCCTGGACATTTTTAAGCGCAGCACAAAGGCAGAGTCGACAGAACGTGTGCAATCATTTTTTACAGCTCTGCAAGGGTTCACATTCCTTACTTGCATTGTTCTATATGCGACTCTAATGAATAAACCTTTGCATTGTGCGTTTTGAAGAGAAAAGTATTTTTATTTTTACTTCTAGGTGGCTTATGAGGCCTGTATATATTTATCCTGTATACAAAAATTATTACACAAAGCAGATGTGTGTTTGAAATGTAACAGTAATATCTATCCAACACTTTTAATAATGAATACATTACATTTATATGTTCAGCATTTAGCAGACGCCTTTATCCAAAGCGACTTACAGTTACAACTAAACACCATTTTTGAGCGATAGAAACTTCAGGGCTAGGGCTTTGCTCAGGGGCCCAACAGTGGTAACTTTGAAATAGTGGGGCTTAAACTGGTGACCTTCTGATCTCTAGCTCAGTACCTTAACCGCTGAACCATCATTCTAAACACATAAAAGACGTCATCTGTTTGTTTGTTTGTTTTAGGTGGGAGGTGGATCCAGATTATTGCGATGAAGTGAAACAAACTCCGCCCTATGACAGTGGCAGTCGTTTGCTGGATGTCATGGACATGACGATCTTCGACTTCCTCATGGGTAATCCTCATATTGTTCGTGTCGGTGTAATAAAGGCTCTCCAAAAGTCTCAAGAAACACCCGGAAAGCTGCTCGATTGGAATATATTTATTACATAACGTATATCACTATGGGGGGTCAGGTCCAAGGTCCAGACTAGTGAGCCATCCTTCATCCATCATGTTCCAGTGGAGGTTCTACACCAGTCTACACCAACTAGGGTGTAGGGGGAGGGGTGGGAGGCCGGGGCCAGTTGCACCCCCTAGAACTGCCGCTGTGACGTTCTGATGTACTCAAATCAGGTTTATTTCATCTACCTAGGGATAGTATGTAGTGGCAAATGAGAAGAAAGATGTGTTTGTAGAACTGCAGATAAAAATCAATAAACATATAACAATAAATATCTTTGCTTATTAAAAACTAAAGTAACAACTCTGTCTTAAAAATATATAATTTCTACATTTTGCGTGTGTTTATTATTTTACGTCGGGTTAGATGCTGAACAACATTTCGTTGCCCTGTGTTTGAACATGTGTAATGACAACAATATTGCGTCTTATCGTGTTGCTTCTAATCGTTACCTTGTTTTTCTATCAGGCAACATGGACCGTCACCACTACGAGACCTTTGAGAAGTTTGGAAACGAGACATTCATCATCCATCTAGACAACGGCAGAGGGTAAATCAGCTTTATAAATGATAGGGGTGTTGAAATGCAAACAGCAATGAGGCTTCCAAAACTCTAAGTTATTGGGGGGTTGGGGAGTGTACTAATAAAAAAAAGACATTCTGTTCTTATCGATCAATGTCAGATTATTGGACACGTATGTAAATACTTGGGCTGACCGCGATTAATCGATTAATCGTTGGTCGACCAAAAAAATTACTAGTCGGACAAATTCCATCTGTCGACTAGTCGCAGGAAAGGAAAACGCTGCGTCGCGTCAAAGGACTTCTGG
>JAOUQU010415619.1:0-10000 GCA_028566735.1 Ammoglanis amapaensis
AAACAAACAGACATAAGGGTCTTGCAGAAGGGCCCGGCAGTGGCAACGGTGGGGCATTGAACCAGCAACATTTTGACACGAAATCTTTCTTGCTGATGGACTAATATTACATAGCACATCTACTGACCAAATCAAAGTCGGGGTTTTCTTCCGGATGCTCCGGTTTCTGCCAATCCAAAGGTCTGGAGCTAATTGGATTTATATATACAGTTGAATTTTGTGTAACAAGTTATCTGTCCCTTCATGAGTAGAACCTTATTTTAATCATTTACAATAATTCTAAAATAAAACGTAATTTCAGGATATTTCGTGCCATTTCACATGTACCAATAGTTAAACATTTGTTTTCCATACATATACATACAAGACGCTTCTATACATGCTTGTTTACTTATTTGTATTGTGGGTCGAGTGAATCTTAATTCATCCGGAATGTTCCCTACATGGACTCTCACAATTAGCTTTTCACCCAGTAATATGATCGTTCCTGAAACTGCAACGTCAGTAATACGACTTCCCATTTTTTTCTTCGTTAAATAATCCCAAACTGTGTCTTTAAGAAATGGAGGCCGCGACCTTCTCACCGTGTCACCATATTAACCAAACATGATGTTTGGCAGCTTCTTTATCTAATAATCCTTCACACACTCTGCTGTGAGTCCGCAGCTGGCAGAGAGTTCGACTCTTCCAGGGTCTGAATCAGTCAATTATTTAATATAACATATAATATATTTAATATTTACTAGCCTACACCTTCACCTGGGTGCGAACTTTTCAGTTGGCTTAGTGTTATTTCATTACAATTGGTTTTATTACTGTTCTCTCTGTCTGTCTGTCTTTCTGTCTCTTTTTTCCATCTCTCACTGTAATTAGATTTGTATCCTCGATCTCAGTGTCGGTGTGCTAGCCTGTTGTACGGGGCAGTGCTGTGTGTGATGCTGTAATCCTTTTTCCTTCTAGCTTTATACTCAAGGGAACTGAAGTGCTTCATAAATAAATCACCAGGATAATGAAGTGCACCGAGGTTGAAACGAGGTGGCGGCGGCTCACATGCTGGCTGTTGTTGTTCTAGAAGCCTGTGACAACTTGATTAGTTAGTGTGTGTGTATGTTTGTGTATGTTTGTGTTTGTCGGGTGGTGTATCAGTGTGATTTTATTACCGATTAGAACCTGTGTAGAGCTGTTAATGTCTCAATGCTTCGATGCCAGGATGTAATAAAAAATGCATTTCATTTTAATTGATCTTCATCGGGCAGTTTTACCTTCACCCATTTATTTCCTTATCAGAGCTGTTAAGAAAACAACCGCAGTATTTATCTTAGTGTACAAGCCACGTTAGTTTATAATGTAATTCGCTTCTTAGTTTTTTGGCTAAGATCAATCGTAATAACTGTTCTTATAATATCTGATCTACGCCTGAACTTCAGGACCATATATTGATTTGTGGAATGTAGAGATGGAATAGGGGCTTTCTCAGTCCAGTCAATACATTGTCCTGTTTTTTCTTGCTTTTGTTTGAAATCAACGTGAATGTAATCTGTATATAAAAATTATGATGTTTCATTTTATTATTTCTCTTTAGAAAGGAAAAGGAATAAAGTCCATATGATCTTATTTAGTACGCTCTTCTCGAGCAGACTGTGTGCCAGTACGTCCTCGGCTCATATCTGACCGAAGCTTCATCATCTGAGATCACAGCAAGAGAACAGAGTGAGCCTGAAGAATCACCATGGCAACAAGGCTGTAAAATAGTAAAAGTAAAAGTGCCACGAGATGTGAAACCAAAATTAACGGTCGGGATGTTTTCTTTATCAGCCGTCACATTCGTTTTTTTTATTTTTTTTATTCAGCACAATGTTGGACAACCGAGTGTCCTAAAAGTGCAACCCTGTCTTCTTCTGCTTCAACAAAAGTAATTTCCTTTACATCATCCGTAGTAAGAATTATTTAGCACAAACTAAACTTGTAACTTCAGGTTCTCAGGGGATGTAGTTTAACTGTCATACAACTAGAGAAAGTGAAAATAAAAATAACATGACCAGATAGAAATCATTCTCGCTGCATAGAAGGAAGTTTGCATGTGGTGTGTGTGTGTGTGTGTGTGTGTGTGTGTGTGTGTGTGTGTGTGTATATGTGTATGTATGTATGAGAGAGGGCGGTTGTCTGGGCATGTCACATTTTCTTTGTTGAAGTTTGTAAAATTACTCGGTGAGGGGGCAAGAGCAACGTTCACGGGTGAGATCTTTTCCCAGAAATTCTCACGAATGATGTTCAGTTTGGGTTTAGGACTGAACCTACAGCTGCTCGTCATTATCAACATAACTGAATAAACGAGTTTCCTGACCACAAGTGCCTGACTCTCTCTCTCTCTCTCACACACACACACACACACACACATGCTTGCGAACTGTAGACTTACACCGACAATGGAATGCTCTTTATCAAACCTGAAAGAGAATCCTCTACTGAGAGTGGCTGATAAAAAATAGGAGGCCTCAAACTTTGCCATGATCCACCGCCATGTTCACAATGCTCACCTTGTATTGTCATGGTAATACAATTCATAACACCTCTTGGATAATTTTGAAATAGCTTAGTAGATATTTAGTGCTGTGTACATCATGACGTCACACAGCGTCTGTGAGAGTTTATACACATGATATTAATATTCCTTTTTTCTGTCCTCCTGTTTTTTGTGCCTCTGGTTAAGAGGGTTTTGCGGTGTTGACCGCGTACAGGAGAACACCTCCCACAGGTACGGACAGTGTGTCCATGTCTGTCTGTCTATCCATCACTCCATAACCTATAACGTGGTTATAACTCTTTCCTAGGTTGTGTTTGTTTACTTGGTCTGTGCTTTTGAGTGAATTGTTTCATAACTTCTGTTTGTTTACTGTTTACTGATGTTACTCATTAATCCATTTATTAATTTGTTTTTGTTTACAGTACATTGTCATTACATATATGTATTAATATGTTATTTTGTTTATATTACATTGTCATTACATATATGTATTAATATGTTATTTTGTTTATATTACATTAAACTGCTTTTTGTTTACTGTCCATGCCCTCTGTGTGTGTGTTCCCGGTGTTACTGTTCATGCCGTCGGGCGTTCTCACTGCGGCTATAAGGAGTGTTCACAAGTTCCACCGTGTAACTTCCTTCTTTCACGCTCACGCCACACGAAGCATCGACCAGGTCATTTACACAAGATACCAAATACAGCCACGTCTGAATCGTCCACTGACCCCCGAATCAAGAGAAAAACAACCGTGTGTGAAAATTAAACCACTGCGTTTTGTATTTTTTCCTGGTGTTTGTGTGGATTTCCTTTAACAGTCTAAAAACATGCAGGTGCTGTGAATTTGAGAAACGAAATGATTCACGAGTGTGTTCGATGGTTTGTTTTCTCCACAGAAAATAACGGTCTGATCTCTACATCAGATACAGAGACACAACTACTGGGTCATCAGGAGGTAAACACACACACACACACACACACACACACACACAGCTACATACAGACACATGCACGCAACACACATACAGACACACCACACACATGCACAGATGCACCCAGAGATACACATACGAACATGTTCACACACCCAGATATATATATATATACACACACACACACACAGAGCTTCATACAGACACATACACGCAACACACATACAGATACACCACACACATGCACAGACACACCCAGAGATATACATACGGACATGTACACACACCCAGAGATACATACAAACACACACACACATCTTGTACAAAGTTCTGTGTGTTTTTCTCTCCACTAGCTTTGCCAGTTTCAGTGTCTCTGCATCTTAAGTGTTTGAGCGTGATGTTCAGATGGTTCAGCTTCCCCAGACTAGTTTGTGTGAGTGTGTGTGTGTGTGTGTGGTTTCAATTGTCAATCTATGGTGGATCCAGATTAGGTTTCATCAGAGATCCTGAACTGAACCACACCTCAGAGGTTCTCGCTCTGTTCTGCTTGTTCAAGACTGAATTAAGAAATCAGTGATTAAATAACCTTATTAGGTTCTATAATGTTTTATTAGGTCATCACTAGAACCCTCATTAGGCAAGACAGTGTGTCTCACACAGAATTATGCCTTAATTACCGATGTATGTATTCGCAGTTTACTGGCTGAAAAATCACCAGTTTAAACCAATAAAATTATATTTATATTTTAATAAAACCTTTCTGTGGTTTTAGATCTCGGGAATGTTTTTGATGCTTTAAATGTTTAATAGCTTTTATTTTTCCTGATGTGAATCACTTCGATTCGCCACCGTGTATGAACAAATAAATGTGCCCTGCACGGCAAAACATTTTCATGTAGCGCTGCACGGATCGAGCTGTCCTTCCTTACTTGACTTGTTTTTGTTTTGAGGAGATATGTGAACCCGGCGAGATAGTCCCGTTATCAACGCATGACAGTCCGTCAGTGTTCCTCTGAGAAACCTCGAGAATCGAGAGTCCGTTTAGTTCTGTTATTATCTACAGTTCCAAGCAAAGTATGATAAAGCGGGTGAAAACTTAGGGGGTTGTTATAGTGTCTGTGTGTGTATGTGTTAGTACATTAATCAAGCAGAATATTATGGCTGTTAAAGGCACCGTTAAATACACAAAATGAAATTCTCTGTCGTTACATCTAGATCTCGACTGAAGCTTAGTAGTTTTAATGATCTCCGAACAGAATGTGCGTTTATTATTTGAATGGATTATAATTTTATAGTTTGTCGTGTTCCTGTTTATTTTCTCTGTGCAGAAGAAGACTGAGAAGCAGAATAAAGACTCTGTTTATTTCAGAGACGGTTTGCGGCGTATCGATTTTGTCCTGTCCTACGTCGACGACAAAGACGGAGACAAAAAAACGGTACGGCGATGTGCACGCTCGTCAGAATCTGTTCCCATTTATACAGTCGGCAAGTGATGACATTCTGAACTGCTCACAAACTACACACACTGATTACAAAAGTGCCAGAACGTTATTAATAGCAGCACGTTGTGATTTTTGCCCTCTGAAAACGATCCAAGAATAATACGGCCTCTGTGTAAACTCCTGTCACCGTTTCTCCTGGATTTCTGACCGGATTTAATTTTATAATCATTAACCTTCGTCTGTTATACAACAACACAAAAAGAGTTGCGACAGACTGGAAAAAACTATAAATAGAATTGCGCCGTTAATTGATTAGGAAGATAATTAATCACACAAGCTGCTAAACTTAATTGCCCAAGAGTCTGGTACGATTGGAACGAAGATAATATATATTAACTATATGCACATGTATCTTGGAGCAAACATGGTCTGGTGGTTAGAAAACTGGGCTTGTGATCAGAAGGTTGTCGGTTCGATTTAGATCACACCCCAACATGGGTGCAGAATTTGTGCACATACACACACACCTGTACACGGGTCACGGCGATGCAATCTCACACACATTTTGCTCAGGAAATTCACATCTCTAGTCTGTTCCATGCATCGTGCACATCATCAGCACCAGAAATGGCTCTGCTGCTCTGCAGTCGGTCTCATCTTTACATCACTCGTGGTTTTTTGTTGCCGCTTCCCTGCCACATGAAAGCCGAGAGTCTGAATGTCGACGTCAGATGACACTCGTTTCTCACAGGAGCTCAAGATTCGTTTTTTAAACACGATCATCTGTTGTTATTGAATAGAATCAGCATCTTTATTTACATCGCTCTATTGTGTTTTTTCTTAGAACTATAGTGATTGTGTAGAACTGCAGATATTTGAGTCTAATGTAAAAGAATCCGGTTGTTTTTAGACCCTAATCTAAACACACCTGCGCTATAACCTGTGTCAGGTGAAGCATTATAACCCTTCCTCATCTCTGCTCTAATTTAAAGGAGAGAAGACGAGAGTTTGAAGCCAATCTGGAAAAGGCGGGTCTGCAGCTGGAGACCGAGGATCAAACGGTGAGCGTCAGAGAGTAACACTACTGACTTACTGAAGTACTGACATACTGACTTACGGAGGTTCTAACTTACGGAGGTTCTAACTTACGGAGGTACTGACTTACTGAGACACTGACTTACTGAGACACTGACTTACTGAGACACTGACTTACTGAGACACTGATTTACTGAGACACTGACTTACTGAGACACTGACTTACTGAGGTACTGACTTACTGAGGTACTGACTTACTGAGGTACTGACTTATGGAGGTTCTGACTTATGGAGGTTCTGACTTTCTGAGGTACTGACTTTCTGAGGTTCTGACTTTCTGAGGTTCTGACTTTCTGAGGTACTGACTTACGGAGGTTCTGACTTACGGAGGTTCTGACTTACTGAGGTACTGACTTACTGAGGTACTGACTTACTGAGGTACTGACTTACTGAGGTACTGACTTACGGAGGTACTGACTTACGGAGGTTCTGACTTTCTGAGGTACTGACTTACGGAGGTTCTGACTTTCTGAGGTACTGACTTACTGAGGTACTGACTTACTGAGACGCTGACTTACTGAGACACTGACTTACTGAGGTACTGACTTACTGAGGTACTGACTTACTGAGGTACTGACTTACTGAGGTACTGACTTACTAAGGTTCTGACTTACTTGGTTACCGACTTACTTAAATACTAATAATAAGGTGAATATGTTGTTATATGTGCGATGTGGTTTATTGATGTCACATTCTGTCCCCGACGCCTCCCTGAAGGAATCAGACGATAATAAGACGTACTTCCTGAAGATCCATGCCCCGTGGGAGGTCCTGGCCAAGTACGCCGAGGTTCTGAAGATCAAGGTGCGCTTCAAGGAGGCCGACATCCCGAAAACTCGAGAGACCCCGCTGGGGTGGATCATGAGACCCTTCCGGCTTCCTGACGACATTATGAAGCCTGATCCCGATTATTACACTGCACCCTTCAACGAGAACAAAGTGGACTTCTTTCATATCGAGAACCGAGAGACCTTCTTCCCGCCCTCAACACGGAACCGAATCGTGAGTTGTTACTCCGTTCATGCTTCTGTCTCCTTTTCTGTCAGCAGCGTTTCGTTTGTTTATAGATTTTTTTCTTGTTTTAATGCTTTCAGGTTTACTACATTCTCACGCGCTGTCCGTATTACAAGCAGGATCATATCGACAAGGAGAAGACCGGGATCAAACGACTCCTGAGCAATGGGACCTACACCTCCGCCTACCCCCTCCACGATGTAAGAGCAGCTAAATGTTCACAGCTACTATTCAATATATAGCTAACTTTAATAAAAAGCTGATGTATGTATAAAAAGTTCTTGTCATAACTTGGTATTGATATTGACCACATAAATGTTTTATTATATTTTGTTTTTTGGTAGATGCTAACTGCGTCTGTCTGTCTTTCTCTGTTCTGTGAGTCTGTCTGTTCCTGTCTGTGTGAGTTTTGTCTGTCTGTCTCTGTATGTCCATGTCGGCCGGTCTCTTCCTGATTCTGTCTTATCTGTCCGTCTCAAGTTCTGTCTCAGGTCGTCCCCCTCTGTTAATTCATTTCACATTTATTAAATATTAATAAGTACTTGGTAATTGCTTAAATATGCTCTGCTGGGTTACCAGATTGTGTTTTTTTATAATTTGACTAACTTAAAATCTGGCAACCCTGTTCGCTGCATTTTAGTGGTTTATTTTTTACTGAGCCACAGATATGATTTAAAACTTCGGGAATTAGTCTGAGTTGTATGAAACATCTTTCAGTAAGAGTAACGTGAGTAAATCTCATTGGTTACTCTTCCTCTCTGCTCCTCAGTGTCGGTACTGGAAGAAGGCGCGTGATGGACAGTGTGAGAGATTTTATCTTTATAAGTACTGGGCTTGTTTCAGCAGCTTTTATAAAGAACAACCGCTCAATCTGATCAGGTATGATCTTAACGTTTACCTCATTCAAATGATAAACCTGGAGTGGAGAGTTTTTATAATTGTTTGTGTTAGTTATTTGTGTGTATGGTTTGTATAAATCGGCCATCCTGCTGAGTTTGCTTCGGGTTTTGCTCAGGGGACCAATAATAGCAACTTGGTAGTAGTGAGGCTTGAACCTTCTGCTTTCTTGCCCAGTATCTTAACCACTCAGCCATCCTAAGTGCACTCGCCTAGTGGGCTTGTTCTCTGTGTGTCGACGTGCTTTTCCTGCGAGTGTGTTTGATGTGACTTGTGTATGGATTAAACTTATGGGGTGCACTTGGTCTGCAGGGGTCAGGATCGATTGGGGGTTGATACACGATTAGAAAGAATAAAATAATGTAATAACAAGTAACGTGACTGTTTAAATCATAAAGCGTTTATGCTAATATTCAAGCCTGTAAGGTCACTGTAGGGTTTTAATGCAATATTGAATGAACACGACTTATTTTGTTAGGCTCTGAAACTGAAAGCTGTAGGGTGAATATGGGGTTAGTGCCCGGCTTTTTTACTTTAAACTTCCTGTTATGCTTCAACAGGAAGTACTACGGTGAGAAGATCGGTATCTACTTTGCTTGGCTGGGGTTCTACACCGAGATGCTCTTCTTCGCTGCAGTTACCGGCCTCATCTGCTTCGTCTACGGTGTGCTCAGCTATAAGGGTAACATTACGAGGTTTGCACACGTTTCCTATTAAATCCCTATCAAATGGAGTCTGTTGAATCCATTTCGAGTGGGCAGTCTGGCCCCTTGTGGTGCCCACGGAAGGGGTGACTCTCTCACACACACCTGTTGGTGGATTTCCATACGAGAAGATATGGGCAACCAGACTCCTTACACACCCCGATTCATTTCACGTAATGATGGAATTCTAAACATGTCAATGTATTTTAAGTCCTGTTGGACTGAACTGGATCCCTGACCGGGTTTTATTTGTGTGTTGTTGATTCAGTAAGGAGATCTGTGATCCCGACATTGGGGGAAACATCGTCATGTGTCCTCTGTGTGATAAGAAATGTTCCTACTGGAAGCTGAACTCCACCTGTCTGTCGTCCTGGGTGAGTCAAAGACGCTCACATTCTTTAGTAAACAAAGTGTCACATACAAGGGCATCACAAATTGAGTAACTACATCCAAGGGGACTCAGTCTAGGGTTTGAGTTATGGCGGGTGAGTAGGATAGATGAGATGGGAGGGAGGGAAGGAAAGGGGAAAACGTAAAGAGTTCTAGTTTACTATTGAGGATGGAAATTGGATTTCTCTTCTCTCTCCAGCAATCTCATCTCTTCGACAACGAGGGGACGGTGTTCTTCGCCATCTTCATGGGAATCTGGGGTACGTTTGTGTTCTTTCATGCCACGGCACAGTTGTCCTGATGTGTGTTTGATATAGACTTGCCTAGTAATATTAAAATTACTAATAAATAGTAAAAATAGCGTGTGTGTTTGATTACTGACACCTGCTGGTGCAGAAGTGAATTAGGGACAAATTTAACAACTCGTTGTGAAACTTAGTTTGGTCGTTCTCGATGAGACCAGTAGTAACAACACAAAACAAACATTTGAGATAAACATTAAAATATATTTATATAGCAAAATATTAAATAACAATTTGGAACAGCACAATATTTGTTCAGTATCAACAACAACAACGTTAATTTATATTTTTATTTAATAAGTATTCAGTTTTACAATTTATGAGTTTGTGTTTGACCAAAATTATCAGTCTTATGCTGTCAATCCTCCACATTTAACCCAAACCGTGCACATTTACACACACTAGTGAACACGCATTCAGTTCTCGAACTATCAGGACCACGACTGCCCCACACCCAGACGACCCAAGCAGTACTAGTGCTCTCGTTTCATTGGTCATCTGTGTTTTTTTTGACAGTGACCTTGTTCCTGGAGCTGTGGAAGCGGAGACAGGCCCGACTGGAGTACGAGTGGGACCTGGTGGATTTCGAGGAGGAACAGCAGCAACTTCAGATCCGACCCGAGTTCGAGTTAAAGTGCACAAACCGTCGACTCAACCGGGTCACGCAGGTACGGCATGATGAGGGCTTTATTAACCCAA
>JAOUQU010415630.1:0-11130 GCA_028566735.1 Ammoglanis amapaensis
CACACACACACACACACACACACACACACACACACACACACACACACACACACACACACACACACACACAGCATGTTTCCCTATCATTGTGGGGACTTTCTATTCAATAATCACTGTAGCTTACTTATACAACACCTAATGCAAACCTGAACCTCAGTGACCAAAAAAAATCCATTCACACATTTAGAAATTTGAATTAAAGTAGCATTTTGTGTTTAAAAGTCTTCAAACGGTCCCTACAAAAACACAATTTGTCAGTTGTATCTACAACACTTGTTGGGACATTTGGTCCCCACAAAGGCATAAAAACATGTGAACACATTCACAGGCTGGAAAAGGACCCCGGTTTATTCTCGCCGCTTCTCGGTCCCATATGGACGGACAAACTGTGCTCATGCAATCACAGAGTTGTTTATGCAGAGAGAGCTCAGCGGGCAGCGTCACATTATTCAGAGACGTGATTAATGTTCTAGTAACAGTCAACCCCAAAATTACTGTCAGTGATGTGAACAGAAGTCATTCAGCCTGAACATTTGAAACGAGCAGATCATTAGCATGAATATTTTCACAGCTTTTTATATGTTTTAGGATCATAGTTCTATGTTAAAGATCTAATCACAACTCTTTTGCATATGGTGCCAGTGTGATCAGTGTATATTTAGATTATTAATAAATGTAACACATTGTTACCAGGCTACTCTTTGTCCACAAATACTTGGAGTATCAATCAAAAGTTTGGACACACCTTCACGTTCGATGGATTGGCCAGCTTTAATTTTCTTTTTTACATTGTACACACTTGGAGGCTACGTGAGTCCATGTAAGTGCTATCTGACCAAGAAAGAAAGTGATAAAGTGCTAGCACTGATGACCTGATCTCCATAATCACCTGATCTCCTGATCACCTGAGAGTGCAAGCGAAGCAGTCAACAAGTGCTCAGCACCTCTAGGGATTCCGTCAAGACCGTTGGAATGGAAAGCCATTCCAGGTGGCTCTTATGAAAGCTTATCGAGGGAACGCCAATGGCAAAGCTGTCATCAAAGCAAAAAAAAGGCTACTTGTAAAGCAGGGCAAGGCAAGTTTATTTGCTAAGTTTACACAGTGGCAATTCACAGTACTCCACATTGAAATTTAAAATAATTAAAATGTTTACAATCTTTTAAACACTTCCAACGTTATAGAATCTATAATAATATATAAATCACACATTTATTTTTACTACATTTATTCGTTCATTCATAGTTTGTATCTCTTCAGTATCAATTTACAGTGTAGAAAATAAAAGTGGAATAAGAAGATGTGTCTAAATCTTTGACTGGCACAATACACACCTTATTATTATTTACTAAAGCCAGATTTAGATTTTTTTTATTTGCAATTCGCCAATATTTTTGTTTGTTTGAAGGTTCATTCCATGTAAAAGAACCAGTGATGATCCGGAGAAAACCGCCACCACCTCCTATACTGAGGAGTCGCACCCGGTACCTGGTAAGTCGAGCCTGTGTTTATTCCTCATGTCGGCGTCGATAAACTTATGACCCTAGAAATAGATTTAAATTTTAATCGACACTTAATTTCTATTTAGAAATCACAATCCGTGTGGACGAATCGGAATGTCTGTCGGCAGCCAGTTCCCACGACATGGAGACAGAGCGCTTCCTGTCCACCGGAAGCACAGGCCGTCGGGTCTCCTTTAACGAGGCGGCGCTCTTCGACCACAGCAAGAAGGCTCAGGAGAAGGGTCGGAGGTTAGCTCGTCGTCTAGATTCGATTTCGCATCGTTCGAGCACAATCATTGATGTGTAGTGTGTTGTGTGTTCAGATACACACTCACCGAGGGGGACTTCCATCACCTGAAGAATGCACGGCTCACCCACCTCCACCTCCCCTCGGCCGCCCTGAAGATCGTCACCATCCATGAGTGTGAACCATCGGAGAACAGCAGCGTCATGTCAACGCGACCCGTCGCTAAATCCAGCCTCTCCATCTTTCAGGTGGGGCCATTTCTACGGGGTCGGGCTCTGCGAGCCAAATCATTTCATTATGTTTTAGGGATGTAATGATTTACCACGAATCGATTCACTTGATTTATGATTTCTAGTTGGTACTCCTAATTGATGAATCGATATTCACCTTAAACAGCACTTTTGTTCACCAAGTTGCCAAAGAAAGTTTGTCCAGTTTCGTTTGTTATTCTGACACATAAAGTATAATACAGTACTTGTCTTTTGTTTTATTTTTAAGAGAAATAAATAAATAGTAAACCAATACAAAAGCATTAATTATTTAGATGAATAAAATGTGACCCAGTAATACAGAATGTTGTTTAATTTTTTATTAGAAATGGAAGAATAAACAGAATTAAATGAAACTAAAAGCATTTCAGTGTGAAATATTGTTCTAAATAACTTAGGGGTATTAATGATGTAACAATTTACCACAAATCGATTCAGGAATCAATTCACTTGATTTAAAATTCGAATTGCTCTATATTCACTTTAAACAGCAGAAGGCGCTGTTCATCAAGTTACCAAAGTAAATAAACCGCAGTAATAAAAAGGCTTTTATTACTTAGATAAATCAAAAATAACCCAGTAACAGAGTGTGTTGTTTTTTTTAAACAAAATAAATGAATGAAATGAAACTGTTATAACATAATCTGGGATTAAAATCGTACAGTAAACCCAGAATTATGAATCGGATCACATCGTGAGTGGTGTGTATCGTTTATTGTTTATCGTTACACCCCTTTGAGTACCGAGTCCTCCGCTAAGCTTCCGTGTATAAATGATATATATTCCGTGATGTTGTGATCAGACGTTTGGTCTGCCCTCAGCCGCCGATGTGCCCACTGCCACAGACGTCCCTGGCTGGTCTCAGTCCGAGTTCGGCTCTGCCCGGTGACGCCCTGAACTCCTCTGTGGACGTCAGCTTCCGTGAAAGTCTGCCGGCTCTCAGCTCAGAGCAACCACGAATCAACCCGGTAAGAACCGTTCAAGATTCTGGCATCTTACTGAACAGATACAACAACTGACTTACATTAGAGTTACAACAAACCGTCTGGGTTCAGGGCCTTGCTCTAGGGCCCAACAGTAGTAACCAGGTCTCCCTGGTCATAGTCATAGCCATCTTCATCCCTACAATGACATTGTAATGATGTGGTAGTTTGTACTGTTATAACTGTCACAGGTGCAGCCATCCCTTTAACATCAATACTGGATGTTTACTTGTTTACTAGTTTCTACTAGTTATAAATGCAGGTTTGTGATTTGCGATTTATTTGCGATTTATTGCGATTTTTTTAATCCTGTCTTTTAAAACTCCCCCCCCCCTCCTTCGCCATCATAGAAGGATAGCTATTAGGACGTTTTCCACCGTTGCCCTCGATTTGCCCAACAACCGGGCATTGTGGGGGGGTTCTCTTCATCCAGTTTTTTGTAAAGTTGCTTTGAGACAATATCAATTTAAAAAAGCGCTATAGAAATAAACTTGACTTGACTTGACTTGTGTCCGGTGGTCCTAAAATCTGTCGAGCCGCCTGGTGACAATGTCTGTGTTTTATTCTAATTGTTGGTGCCTTGCAGACAGAAGTGAGAGGTGCCAGCCTGAGAAACGGGGGCAGCCCCGGCAGTGGGCGAGATGGAGCAACCACCATGGCTTTGCGCATCCCCTCCTCGAGTAGTGCACCTCAGGGTCCAATGTTACACTTCTTCACCAAGCTGCGACGACATGCCAGTCTGGAGGGCGCCAGTCCTTACTTAAAGATCAAGAGATGGAAGTTTGACAGCAGCCAGAGGGCCTCCAGTCTGGACACCAGAGGTAAGAAATGTCACTAAACTGGAGTCAGTGTTGGCAATG
The DNA here is from genome assembly GCA_028566735.1 of Ammoglanis amapaensis. Classification (NCBI taxonomy): domain Eukaryota; kingdom Metazoa; phylum Chordata; class Actinopteri; order Siluriformes; family Trichomycteridae; genus Ammoglanis; species Ammoglanis amapaensis. The sequence continues at coordinate 3,860 of JAOUQU010415630.1, forward strand.
CTTGTCAGCAATGTCAAGATTATTTAAAAAAATGGTTTTTATTAACTATTTAATTGTCATGGGAACATGAAGCGACATGAGCTTCAGACATTTAGCATTGTAGAAAACTTTATGACCTGCCGATCTTTGGATGATCGTGGCGGCGGATTTTGAACAGCCTCCTTCTCAGGATCGCAGCTGCCATAATCCAATCATGTAGTCACCTACTCCCTAGGTTTATGATCACAGCCACGGAGGGAAAAGAAAAAGACAAATCCGGCGTATGATGATGACTTGAACTCCGTTGGCAGGTTCCCCCAAACGGAGGCCGTTCCTGAGGCAGCGAGCAGCGAGTGAGAGCATGGACGAGGACGAGCACGGCGCCCATCACATCGACCTCATCCAGTACATCGCCCGCACCAAGGACGTCCCATACCGTCCACCATGCCTACACTCCCCCCCATCCACACCCCCACCATCCCTCGGCAGGTATTTTTAATTCTTCCCCCATCTGTCTGCCGCAGCAATCATCCGCCTCTCCAGCACGCGAATCAAGTCATCTCACGCTCAAAAGGGCATCAGGACACTTTCCTCCACTTATGAGGTTCATGGAAGACGCATCAATGGTTCTGGTTCTCCACTAGAGTTCACCTACATGAAACACTACCAGAGGTGGAAAGAGTAAAAGCACCATTACTTTGAGCTCACTGATCTGGAAATCTACTAAAGTAAAGTGTAACTCGTGTAAATTTTACTCAGAGTTGTTACCTTTTTAACAAAATGGGGCGCTGTGCCTCTCGCTGTGTAATGCAAAAGGGACAGGTAGATATAAATCTCACAATTGATTTATAGTTCTAATAACAATAATAATATTACTAAATGAAGTGTACAAAATGAATGGGATCTGGCAACCTGGTGCTTATGCTGTGTGACTTTAGCTGTTTATTGTTCAACCTTATAACTCTGTAATTGTGATTTAAAATGTAAGGACCAAAAGAAACTTAAGTAAAGATACTGGTTGTACAATCTATTTTTAAAGCGGACACATTGTTAATCTTTTTAAACAAGTTAGAACAGGTCTATGGGCTCTAGTGGCTCTGGTGGAGCTTTGCCAGGTGATGAGTGGTTCGAATGCAGGGCGGCACGGTGGTTGAGTGGTTCAGCACTGTCGCCTCACAGTAAGAAGTCCCGGGTTTGATCCCCGGGTCGGGCTGTGGACTTTCTGTGCGGAGCTTGCATGCTCTCCCCGTGTCAGCGTGGGTTTGCTCCGGGTACTCCGGTTTCCTCCCACAGTCCAAAAACATGCACTAGGTCGATCGGAAATGTGAAATTGTCCAGTAGTCTCACAAGTTCTCACCACTTACTGGTGGTTGTCGTCAGGAAGGGCATCCGGACGGAAAACTCTGCTCCAAACATTAACGTCCGACCCCAGGAACTGGGAAAACGGACGATAAACGGATAGATAGAGAGAGAGAGAGAGATGAGTGGTTCTAATGCAAATTATGACATCACAATACCATATAAGTCAAAACGTCTCATAGTCCCAACACCTAATTATTTTTTACGACTTGACAAACTTAAAAAGTACAAGTACACAAAAACGTACTCAGCTACAGTAACATGAGTAAATGCACTTCGTAAGCTTTCCACCTCTGCACAGTATAGCGCACCATCTGTGCTTTGGCAGTGACATCCGCATGAATCTATTCATGGCTGTCTAAAAGCCGATATTTCGACACGACATACTGTTTATTGCCTGTATTTATGTGACACGTGAACAATATGATGTATTATGAACAGTGCTGACCGGCTCTGTGTTGCCATTCCCTTAGGTTAGAGGTGGAGGTGACGGTGGAGCCGAGCTGCAGCCGAGCGATGGAACCCGGTCTGATTGGCCTGAACGTTAAGCCACAGGAGGAACCGTCCGGACCGGGCTGTCGTTGGGACAGTTCAGACCCTCCAAGCCTTTATCGTGACATCTGGACCCTTCGTGCATCCCTGGAGCAGTATATATCATCCGACCAGAGTAGTAATAATGACAAAGATTCGGTTCATAGCGACACGGACAGTGTGTGCTCACTCAGAATTAGGGCGGAGAAAGGCGGATGCCCCAGCTACCCGTCTCAGGACCTTGGGGATGGGTTTGATGGCGATATGGAGATAGGCGAGGATAAAGGTAGGGGTAAAAGTAGGAAGCAAGACAGCGTGGACTCAGAGAAGGGAAGCGAGGGTGAATCGGGCACTCGGAAACTCCTGCAGATGGATAGTGGCTATGCATCCATTGAAGCTCCTTGTCGTGGTCCGGATGAGTTCCGGCTGTTACGGAGTAGCAGTGGAAGCAAAGATGAATCAGCTACGGAACGCCGGCACTTCTTTACCTGCTCAGGTCATAAAGAAACAGTTTGCGAGAGCTTTGACACGGACATCCTCGATGAAGAAACAGAAGATGAACCCGCGGGAGCCAGCGGCATCAAAGACGGTGTGAAGAAACCTGATGACCCAAGTATGGTATGGATGCCCTATGGGCAGATGTTCACCCAATCTGAATCCCAGCCTCGCACATCTGGCACGACATGCCGGGACTATAGCATCGACGAGAAAACTGATGCACTCTTCCACGAATTCCTACGTCACGATCCCCAGTATGACCAGCAGGAGTCACCGGTCAGAACCAAGCACCAGTCTCGGGTGCATCTGCGCAAACGTTGGCAGCGCTCTAAACAGTACAGTGACCCTGGTCAGCGCTTGCATTCTTCCTTTGATCGATACCGGACCCCGCTTCGTCGCGGAGAGACCGTTAACTATCCTGTAGAGAGTAGTTATCACAGCCGGCTTCCAAGAATCGTCAGTAGTCATGACGAGGACGCCAATGAAGGGATTCCCCGTGTTCCCGAGAAAGCTGGTCAGAGCTCAGCAGCAGCGAAGGAGGATCCGGTGTCTTTTAAGATTGACCAGACAAAGGCATCTGCGAGCGCTGACGCTGCTGGACAGTCCAAGGATGATACGGAGGATGTGGAACTTGCGTCCTCAACAAATCCTCCTGTAGCTGATGTTTCTATAGATCAATCAGAAGTCTTTCTAGAGGTGTCTGGACACATGGTTCCACCCGTTGAGCAGACTGAAGAAGATTCACCCCCGCAGTTACCAGAAAGCGGGTTCGGCCCTCAGACAGTGACCGGCGAGCTGGGTGATAAACTTGCTTTAAACTTGGAGGATCGTCTATACTCAGGCCTTCGGAGGACCAAGGAGCAACCCGAGGCCGTTATGACCGCCACGCATGCCTCTCCCGACCACAGCCCAGTGTAGCACACGGCTCCACCCGTCCCAGCCAACTCTATGCTCATATCTCTACAGGGCTTCAATCTTCAAAGCTTCGATGGAGGTTCTACAAACACACATTGAAATGGTTCCAATTAGCATCCTAAGCATTATACAGGCGTAGGCACTGATTTAGGATCGGTGCCCGGTTGCATAAAATGCCTTAACTTTTTCCCTTAAAGGACGATTTTCCCTTAGTTGGGGGGGGGGGTATTTTAAAAAGTGTTGCATAAACTTCCTGGAAAGCTTCACTTAACTAAGAGAAAACTGTGAGGGACTTACAGCAGTGATAGAAGTTTTACTGCAATAAAGTTCCACTGTTTCTAGGACAATGACACCTTAGCAAATAGTTTCCTAGTGAACAAAAAAAACTGTTTTAACTGTGAGGGGATTAAAACTGGTTTAGAGCATGTGCATTGACGTGAACCTTCTCCATTTAGATTCCCGATGTGCACCATTTGTCTGCAAAGTTTTCTAACTACGTGTCGAAATGATGCAGACCACAAAGAGTAGGGACGCGGATCCCAAAGGGGGAGCACTATAGCCATCGAAACATTAAAGTGTGCGCATTTGTTGTTAACGCAAAGTGACAGAAGCTTCAGAAACTCAGCGCCATTAGTGTTGTGGCGGTGAATTACTTTGCCGTGCATGTAACCGCTACACAGAACTATAAAAGGAACAACTGTGTTGTCTCGATGCAGAAGTATAAATCAGTCTTTACAGTTTAAGGTGACGCTTTGCGTCTCGTAAATAATCTTGAGGAAATTCAGCAATAAGGAACTTTATGCAACACTTAATGGTTTTTAAGGGATTGCTTAAGGGAAATTTGATCGCTATTGGAACATTTAAGGGTTTTTGCAAGATTTCCCTTTAAAACGCCTATAGATGACACTTAAGGGATATTTTCCTCAGCACAATTATCTTTAAGTGATGGTTAAGGACAGTTTAAGGGAAAAACCCTCCTAAGCTGTTTTATGCAACCCAGGCAGAGGTTTTTTTAATTGGTTTAGAAGGAAGTCCACCTTACCGACTCTCCAGTGTTAAGTAAGTTGGGATCAGGACCTTACCTCACATCTGACATTATCACATCATCATTATTATTTTAATTCAGGCCCACACGTTTAACTGTTGAGCTAAAAAGCCAATCAATCCTCTGCACTAGGTAATCCACTGTGAAACTGGGTGCTAGCAGTTTACGTTCGACTTTATTTAGTTTCTATACATTCCCATGAAACTTACTTAAAACTTACTTAACTTACTTACTTAAGAAGTTATTTTCTTATTAAATAGACCATTCCTGCAGTGCAAACCGTGTAACTACCCGTGTCATCACGTACTTTCAAATCATCGACAGTGATACTTTGCATTAACAATATCCGGTACATGTTAGATGGGACGCCATCTATCCAAAAAATATTCCTTCAGTGGGTATTTTGGAAGGTATATCATTGCTGGAAAGCACTGATATGTCTATACGATTTAAGTGTGTAAGCTACAACATGTCGATTATATTTTTGTTTTCCAAGTTGATGTTGATCTTGATGTTTGGTGTCTTCTTATTCACTGTGAATGGAGCATCCTATAGTAGAACTCTATAAGATCGTGCGATTATTCACAATAACCGGTCTCGTCCTTATCAGATGAACCCAAACCTCGACATCATAACAGAGCCAGCTCAGTATCAGGGGTCAATGATTTACGCCTATACAAGTTACTCAACAGACACACGAAACGCCCAATAAAAACTCAACTGAGCTCTTGCATCTTGTGCAAGCTAGATGTAATATACAGTTTACTGGTGTAGAAACATAGGCATTAATGTCCATTCTTCCCATGATCCCCTACGATATTTTATGCTTTGGTACAAAGTCTTCATCATACCCGTGTCTCTGCGACCTCAACGGTTCCTGTCGACTTTGTATTGCATCGTTTGTATCAGCAGCTGCCTAGAGCGCCATCATTACCGTTAGGCGCCTGCGAGATTCGTGTCTGTCCTCTGCTGAGTATGAACTTCCGTGGCTTTGTTTACAGTAGTGTTCGTTAAGTGTTCTTATCGTTGAAGATTAATGTGGTTTGTTGTGTTTGTTAACATTTGTTAATGTCGACCTATTTATTTATTTATTTGTATGTATGTGTATTTTTATGTATTTAGTTATTAGTTTGATGTTAAGTTTATAAAATGTTACACATGTAACCCATGCAGGTATTTCACTTTGTACCGTATAATAGAAATCTAGGGGCAGTTGTGGTGAATGCACTAAACACCTGAACGGGTTGCCAGTCTGTTGCAGGATCCACACACACACACACACACAGGAAAAAATCAGTATCACCAGTTAACCTGATTGCACGTCTTTCGGCCGTGAATTGGGGAGACTGGAGTACCCAGAGGAAACCCACACAGACATAGGAGAACATGCCAACTCTACACAGAGAGTGCAGAATTGCCATACCCGGGAAATCGAACCCAGGTATTCGTGCTGTGAGGGGACAATATTAGTATAATGTTATATATAATTCTTTTCAGCTATCACACAGCTATCAAATCCACATTTCTGTTTAATACCCGCTTGTTATTAAATCTGTACGTGGTATTTAATTACTAGTATTGTTAGTAATTAATCTTAAGGAATTATTATGCAAAAATATGTGAAGAGGTTCATGGAAGAACCGCCCTTAAACTTCCATTATATGTGTTCTTCTTTCATTAGTTTATTACGTGCAACTTACTGTAGTAAACACGATAACTGAACGACACGTGACGGTTTGGCGACAGGTCTGGCAGCAAAACCGTAATCGTTACATCATTGCGTGCTTTAAATGTTTATCCATAAAGTTAAACGCGCAGTCTGTAGACTTGTATAAGCTAAACGTTCTGAATAAGATCGTCTGTTATTTGCTAGTACAGAGAAACGATCGTCCGGCGGAACTGATTTTACGTTATTTCACGTGTAGTCGATGGGGATTTAAAAATCTTAAACGTGTGGATGTCTGATGATGAAGAATTATCTCAGACTTGATAGATAAAGTGCCATCATCAGTGTAAACGGCGCACTGTGTTACAGGAAACGGATGATTTAAATGTGAACCATGTTGTCTCCAGAGTCACTCGTGTTTTTATTCGATTAACTCGGCAGACATGTTACTTCCTGTGAGCTTGTAAACACATCAGCCATTATGTGTTCGTTAACAACTCGAATGAAAATATAAAACGAGCTGTTTGTGGTGAATCCTACGGTTTACAGAAACACATACACACATGGAACAAATAGCACAACACCTGTGTGACAGTGTGACGTCGTTATTTTTGCACTAATGATTGTTTTATTAGTGGGACTGAACAGAAATTGGGTGAAATAATTCATGTAATGAGTCGGAATCAGAATCTTCATTTTGCATTTGTAATGTTTTTTTGTAAAGGTGCCATCACACAGAGATCTAAATAAATATTAGAACAGTGAATACAGTATATAAGCTTAGAATGGACAATTAAATAAGCAAACAGGCTAGTGTGCAACGTAGTATAAAAAAGTATCAAATCATCTAAAGTTTTACACAATTAAAGTTCAACAGTCCTCATTCATTTTAGTAATGGACTTGGGGAAAGAAGCTTAGTCTATAGTCATAGAATGTGGACGTTATAACTTCAGCATGACACCAAAATATTCTTTTTTCCCCCATTTGGCCAGTAAAAAATTTAATGATGTTGGGGAAACATGTTGAACATCCAGCCTTGCTTATATTCTGTTCCAATTCTTCCCAAAGGTGTTGGATGGGGTCGAGGACCGGGCTCTGTGTTGGCCAACAAGGTTCTATTAGCTCGTTGAATTGTCAGTATATTTAGGATATATATATATTGGCTCTTTTACTGTAAATTAAGCATTGGACCCCAATTCGCTAGGACAGTGTAGCCTAGTGGGTAGAGCGTTGGGCTGGGAACCCAAAGGTTGGGGGTTCAAATCCAGGCTCTGCTA
>JAOUQU010415650.1:0-11129 GCA_028566735.1 Ammoglanis amapaensis
TTTTATCTTGTCCACAAACATGCACCTTGGAGCGGCTAATCTAATTTCATTGTAATGAAAATTATAATGACAATAAATGCGATTCCATTCTATTCTATTTTAAATTCAGAAGCAATGCTGTTCTAATGCTCAACATTTAGTATAACGTTCAGGTTTTATTTCTTTATGTGAGCGAATGCCTGTCACCTGTGTGTCGGTGCATAGGAGTGTGTGTGAATTCTGGTCCTCGCCCCCCTCTTTCTGCTCTTCCCGGCTGGCGCACCTGTTCCAGATTCCAGCATGATCAGGAGGAGTATTTTGGTTCTAGAACATGCCCAGTGCATTTCCCTGTTCGCACACTCTGCTCAGCCCAGCTACCACACCAGCACCTCCATCCTGCCAGAGTTACGGGCATTCCAACTGTCACACCAGCGCCTCCAGCCTGCCGCATTCCCGTGCATTCCAACTGTCATTCCAGCGCCCCCAGTCTGCTGCATTCTCGTGCATTTCAACTGTCACACTAGCGCCTCCCGCCTGCCCTGATCATGCCGCTCCCTGCGGTCGTACACGACGTTCGGACCCACCTGTAGCTGACCACTGAGCTGACTCTCTTGGGTTCAATAAAATACCATTCAAACCGCACATCGTTGTCAGCATAGTGTGTTCTGAGTTTTCAACTTATTCTTACAAGCCTAACAGTATTCTCTGGGCACTATGGAAACCCCAGCAATACATTCTGCAACAGCACCTGATGTCAATTTCCTCTTAGCCCAACAAGCGGAGCAGCTTGTACATCATGAACGCCTTCTGGAAACCATAATCGAGGAGAATTAAACCCTTACCAAGCAACTGGATGAAGTGGTGTGCTTATGTGATCAGGTTTCTACGAGGTCAGGTGTTAAGATTTCAGCTTGGGCTGAAGCTAGCAATACTGGTTTGGGATTTCCCTGGGGCTCCTACCAGGTCTTCATGGCAGATTTCAAAACAGTTTTAGATTTTTCTGACCACGCCAGCCGGACGGTACTTGCATTGCCACAAAAATTATTGTCCCCCCTGTCTGCCTTCAACTCCCACCTCACATCAAGATTCACTCAAAATTTCACGTCTTCCAGATCAAGCCAGTACTCCACTCCGTCCTCGAACCCCCCATAGGGAACCCTCTGCCTGTCCGCCTCATTGATGGCAAACCAGCATATACAGTCAAGAGACTCCTTGACTTTCGTCTTAAGGAGCGGGGGTTCAATAACTCATGGACTGGGATAGTTATAGGCCTGGGAAGTGATGCTGGATACCCCGTTTGGACATTTTTGGACCCTGACCTCTGAGCTAACTTTGCCGGGTTCAATAAAATACCATTCAAACAGCACGTCATTGCCAGCGCAGTGTGTTTTGGGTCTCCAACCCATTCTTACAAGCCTAACAGTATTCTCTGGCCACCATGGAAACCCCAGCATATATAAGTGTACAAATACATGTTTATTACTAACTTAAATATCTAAATGTTTACACCGATTGTCCAATACCATATCCAGAACACACGCTTAGAATGTCCTGGAAAAAAAATCTGGAATTTTGGGTGTCATGGCTTGCTAATATCATGCACAAGTATAATGAATGAAAAAGTCTACAGAAACATTTTGTCTGTCAATTTCAAGAAATATGCACCAAAACATATTGGAAGATTCTTTATCATGCATCACCCAAAACACATTGCCAAAAATACAAAAGAGTTAATCAGGAGTGAAATGTGGACCATTGCCAAAAATACAAAAGAGTTAATCAGGAGTGAAATGTGGACCATTTTAGACTGATCTAATTAACTTTCAGACTTAAACCCCATAAAACATGCTACTTACTCCATAAAACAACACACAAAGAGGCTGTTGTGAAAACCTGAAAAATGTATTACAAAAGTAAAATGCAATTATTGGTGTTAGTGGGTCACAGTCTTGATTATATGGGACATATTATGCCTCTTTGGAAACAAATTAAAAATAAGTTCATAAAAAAATATTACCACAAAGCTCTTTGCACAAATTTACTCTCACATAAAGACTTATTACTAGTTAAATTCTGGCCAGTTTCACCCATATTCTGTTTGTGCTGTTGTATGTCATGTTTATGCTTATAAGCTGTTTCCAGAAATGCTCTATCTTCCCCGTGTTTATCATGGTTAATAAACGTTTAATAAATGTGGTGTGTCGATCATTTACGTTATTCCACCATTGCTGAGATCTGGGTTAGAATTGCAGTGTTTCTAACAGCCAGTTGGGTCTTTACAAAGACATTATTTGGAGCTGCTCTAACCTGATGAATTGGTACCCAATCCATGGAGTTATTGCCTTGTTTTTAGTAATTTTAGGTGGAAGCCATGTTGTAACTAAACAGGATGAAAGTAAATTAATAAGTGATTTAAAAAACTTGTAACTTTAAGGTATTTTCGGCTAACTTTGGCTGACAATTTCTTACCTTCAGAGTTTTGTTGTACATGTGTAGCTCTTGGCAAAGGCTTTCCAACTTGCTACGGGCCAGTATGCCACGGCTGTGTTCAAACTGAAGCTTGTCTCTCTGTTCAACTAGTTTGTCTTGTCTTTTCTGAAGTGACTTTAACAGTCTCTGCTCACCCCTCTGCCCCTGTAACTACAAAAACATATTGTCCATGATTAAATACTTATAAATATTTGCCAGTAAGTAGAATCAATCACAATGATCATAAATAGGCACAAGTACAAATGTGGTACTGCATAGTCGATCTGAATTTTTAAAAAACTTATTTAATAATAGAAAGCCTAATTTGTTCTGCACTTTTTGCACTAAATTAGATGTTGACCATAAATATATGTTGTATATATATTTTAATTAAAACGAAAAGTCCAAAAGGGTGGTCGTGGATCTGAAGCGCTTATTGCGATCTGAAAGGTTTAGGAACCCCTGATCTAGCACAATGATATCAATGGTTTTTAATACACTTGACATGACACTGGGATGCCTCTCACTTCTTTTGAATGTACCCGGGGTTGTGTGGCATTCATTATCCGGTTCCAGGGCACTGTTCACAATGACACATCAGTGTGGGATGTGACCAAAGGACATCCACTTCTATGCCTTTCAGTGACTTTTCCAGTTTCTCTGTATCTTTGTAACAATGTGCTGATGACACTCTTTAACATTCTAAGATCAGTGACTATTTGAAGCCTTATAATATTGTGGTATGTTGATAAATTGTTGATGTTTTGGTCTCATGATGTAAAATGATGACTGTTTAAATACCAATTTCAATTGAACCAGAAAATGCATTGGTTAAATTATTGATTAAAAACCTGTTGTGGATATTGCTGATAAGTTAGTTGTTTGAGAACAGCAAGCTGTGCAAAAAGTACTGAAATATTAAACAGCTAGACATTTGCAAAAGTATATAAAATCTCATATTTAGTTCATTTGTAAAAGTTATTGTAAGAGTTAGGCTTGTGTTGGAGTCGGTCTCTGTGGCATGCAAGTGTTACAGATAGTATTTTAGGCAGATTTCTTATGAAAGATTCTTATAAACTGGGAGCATGCTCGAAAAAGGAGGCACTCCCAACAGCCAAAGTGGAGCCATATACAATCTTTGTGCTAGTTCATGTTGAACGCCATCCAAGCACATCACACTTTGTGCAGTGGTTTCACGTCGTTCACATCGTTCTTGTTCCAACAACCTTAGTCTATGTTAGCCTTTTCTAATGCAAGTAATAAAGCTCCTGTTTATTTCATCCATGTAGCGTGTTTGAATTAATCCCTTTCAGTTGGGCACGCTGTTGGTTGGAGCTGGCCGTCACTGCACCCTTTCACACTCGTCCTAGGATACCCTAGGTAGGATAAGTAACAGTCTTGTTCCCTGTTCCAAAAGATGCAGAATCTGCATTGTTGTGAGTTGTGTGCCACTCATGCTGGGGTTATAGCATAGACCCGTCTGTGTCTTGGGGCTTCTGCGAGCACACACATGAGGGCATGCATCTTTCTGCAATTGCCCCTATTCTGTTCATGTCTGCGAGCCCAGTATTAAGGCGTCTTTCACCCCATGTACATGTGGTGGGAGTCCAATGACTGCTTTAGGTTGCCCCATAGGTACAGCGAATAGTTTCCCACATTTATAGTGGTTAGTCAATTACCACTCTGGAGATTTAATTGTTAGTTGCTGCAACTGCCTTTCAGGTATGGGTTTGTTCCAAATTATCTGTTTGTTCTTTTTTTCCTTACAGGTCCTTGAACTACTATTGGTGTAGTGAGTAACATATGGTGGTCTAAAGCCGAAGGCCAGGTTTATATCTTTTATTCATTAACAAGTCTATTTACAGTATTTATACTTTAATAAAATTATTTCTTTTTGTTTACTCCTGTGTTTAGAAACCCTTTTTCTACATCATGACAGACTACATTTTTTTCATCTTTAAAAATATCAATACCTATAGTGAGTAGTGTATATATTCTTGTAACTAGGCAGTTTGCCACTGAGGTGTTAGGTATATATATATATACCCCATATCAGTGAAACAGGGTAGGATTTGAAACTAAGGCTGAATAGTACTGCAGCATAAAAGGAACAAACTGAAAGAAACTACAAAATAATGCTCAGAAAAACAAAATTAACTCAGCGTTATCACATCTTTTCAACATTGCAATGATGTTGATCAAGTAAGGCTCAATTTATGTTCTAGTTCAATCTAAATCTCTTAATTAGACTTGAAAGACTTGGCTACAGGGTTGGCAGACAGTTGGCTAAACTCAAGCTTTTCTTGATCTTTTTATAGCTTTGTGCAGTTTTTCAAAATCTTAAAACCCAAGCATTTGAAAATAATAAGTGTCATTTCTGTTTGTTTTTTTTGATAATGCATGCCTTTATAGTACATTATAAATGTTTCAAGCTTGCCGTCAATAAGGCAAGTAGTTTTTTTCTTGTAGCTAGTTTATGTAGCATGAATTTTAAAATTTTTACTTGTGTATAATATACTGCATCAACCATGCATCAACCTCTATACTTTATAATCTGTTATAAACTTTTATAATCTGACCAGACACTTACCAGCTCAGCATACTTCTTTAATACCATCTCCAATTTTTCCTCTGGTGAGTTAAGCTCATTTAAAATTTGCAGTAGGTGTGAAGCATCCTTTCCTATACGTAGACAGACATGTAGAAAACAATTCAACCAATTGTATAACAAGCAACCTGGGTTCTGCGTTTTCCTACAATGTATGTTTATTAAATGAGAAATGCACAAGAACATACAGAAAGATATTAAGTCCAAGTTAACAGCATTTAGCTGCTTCTAACTAGCAGCTGACTCCTAATAACTGAACTGAGTCTGCGCATGGCGAGTAAGTCAGTCTGTTGAACAACCAATCAGAAATAAGAAAATATATATTCATAGAATATCGTTTTTGTGATTGCGGGGCAATGAGAAAATTTATTTCTCTAGTTGTCCAGATCTTAATATTGACTATTCAAGTGGCAAGTGGCAGTACAGTTACTTCACAGTAATAAGGTCCTAAATTCAAATCCAGGTGAGATTTGTCATTTTTCTTCTGTCAGTTTTACTTTTCTATCAATTAATATATTGTATTAATATCGTTTTTTTTTCTTTTCACAACACCTAAAGTACATTTACATCTAAAATACTTCTTACCAAGTCTTTCAAAGAGCATCTCAACTGTTGTTTCATTTTCCGTATTGCTTGCTTCATTGTTGCAAGTGATCTCTTCTTCCAGTATCTCTTCATCTTTCTCTAAAATAGATATTTGCTCCTCCATCAAATTTGTTGCAGAACCATATGTGTTGATTATGCCTTCAAGCTGCTTCTTAAAGTCCCCTATTGGGTCTGCATGTTGTTCGTCATTATCAACAATTTGGTTACTAGCATCATTCAGTGGCTGAGAGCTGCTCTCCATAATCTAAAAAATATAAAAATTATCTGTGACAATAATTAAAAATAATGAAAATGTGACCTTTCTTTACAAAGCATTGCGAGCATAGTAGTGTGATGAGAGTAAAATGTTGTTCGCAAAGACTTAACCATGCAGGATATTTACAAACAGGCCACACGTTGGTAAAATTGCATTATAATAATTAATTGTTTTTTCTAGTTAGTGAACTTTAAAATCTATATAGCTTTGGGTTTGACTAGTTTACTAAAATTATATTTCAGGCCACAGAAGATTGGGTTTCTGCTGAGTTCAAGTTCTCTCAATGTTTTAATAGGTGTTGCGCTATGCTATCTATTAAAACGCATACTTAATAAGACAATGCTTTAGCTGCAGTTAATGTTCTATTAACACCTATTGCAATGTTCTTAAAAATTTTATACAGCATTTATTACTATGCAGCTAATCTGTGCCATCATTATAGGAGTCTAATTGTGGTGAATCAAACCCATGTTATTGCATTATTGATTAAAATGCCAATTGTCAAATGTCCTCATACTTCTGTTCATGTAGTATTTACAAAAAAGTTAACTCACTAATATGATAAATATGCCAAAAACTAAAGAAAGGCAGCATAATAGTCATCCTACTAATATAGGAGAATATAGAATTGCATAAAATAGAATACAACAAAATTGTAAAACATTAATTTATTTCCAAATTCATCAATTTTTTTTTTGATCTTTAGTTGATTCCTGGTTGAATGAACCTTGATACATCCATATGTTTTTCATAACCTTATCTTATTGCCAAATACCTCTTATCAGCTTACAGATCCTCCCCTTTTCTTTTCCAATCACCATTCACCATTCATTGGAAAGCCACATGGCACCTGTTCAAGAGCTACAACTATTTTTGGAGCTTCCAAATATGGACGAGCTGTTTCTTATTCAAACCATGTACTTTCTAATATTACTGATGGCATTGTGCAAAGTGTCCTTAATGACTGCAACCTTCCAGCCAATGACAAGAGATATTTGTAAAAATAATAATTCTCAATCATTTATCAACGACCATTAAAACATGCATTGGTTTAGTTTATATTTCTTATTTTACCACTTTTATTTTCTGCCTTATATATAGGCTACAACTTGCTTACATAAACATGCTTATTTATTTATTAAAATGTAGACAGGGTTATTTCTGAGTACACAAAAACACCCAAAGTAACACTGTTAAACTACTTTACAATGACCACATGCATCAGTTTGTAGCATTTAACTCTTTTACAATAGAAACATTTACAATCTCTACTCACAGGATATGTAGTTCTCCTGTCCAGTGAAGAAAAGAGGATAATGGCGCAGTTAGTCCAAACATACAGAAGAAAGACAGAGAGAGGGAGGGTCCAACAGATAACAGCTGTGACAGAAAAGACCCCTAAAATAACTACTCACTGACACCCAAGACCAATGGAGTGACCTGCCCTGCCTGAAAATAAAGTCTGTCATGACATTTTCTGGTGTTACTTAAGACTCAGAGAGATTTTGTCATTTCAGCTACATACAAATACATTGAAATGAAATATTCCTACAAGATCATGATGCAACCCAGAACACAGTACAATAAATAAAAACCGTATAAAAAATACAAAAATATACTTATAAAATAATCATTTCTCATCTACTAATTAAGTAATTAAGAGACAAGACAAGAAGTGTTACATGAGTGTTATTAGTACATGATAACCCTGAGATGATATAACAAATAAAAATAAAGATGCAAATATACGTGTGCTAGTTGCAAAAAATGTGCAAAGATACACTCACAGTACTTCAACAGTAAAGATATCTGGTATAAGTGCAAAATGTGAATACTTTAATATTGCAATATAGTTTTGAGTTATACAGTCTCAGCATTAAGTTACATGGTAGTCTAATTTTTGTTTTGTATGTGTTCAAATCCCATCCTTCATTTTTTTTTGCCAAAAAAACATTTTTTGTTCATCAAGTGTGTAAGTTTGTGTGTCAGAGTTAATCAGTGTATATGTGGGTGTGTCAATCCATGTTCATGTTGTGTTAGTCCAACATATGTATATGTATATGTAACTCCATCTTGTATGGGTTTATGTGTGTCAGTCCATCACGTGTATTTTAAAGTCCATGTAGTGTGAAACCATCCCATCTGTGTGTGTGTGTAGGAATGATGGTGTTAATTTATGGTGGTTAATTTATGAGAAGGCGCATCAAAAAAACCAAGCTCTGCTACAAGCTCAAGGTTTCTCCAACCATGATCCAACCAGACGCATGTGGCAGTGCATTTAGGTCATAAGTGAAAACACCCTAGCAATTTTACCATGATTACCGCTTATTTTTATTTCCTATCTTGCAGACATATAACCCCTCATACTTATTCCTATAGACATCCACACTGCACTGCGCTAAAAAAATGCATGCAAGGCTGCTGGTCCAGATGGAATTGCCGGACATTTGCTAAAAACGTGTGCAGAACAGTTCACTGGTGTTTTTTATGGCTATCATCAACTTATACCTCTCCCAAGCAACTGTACCAAAATGATTCAAATCTATATCCATTATAACACTTTGAAACAATCAAATCCGATGTGCATAAATGGCTACTGCCTTGTAGCACCCACACCAATTGTAATGAAGTGCTTTTAGCGACTGGTCCTGGCACAACTAAAGGGATGTCTCCCATCACTACTGGACTCAATCAATTTGCATACTGCAGTAATAGGAGCACTAAGGATGCAGCCTCATTCACACTATATTACGTGCTGTCACATTTAACTAATAATAATACATATGCACAAATGCTGTTTGTTGATTTCAGCTTAGCTTTTAATATTGTAATCCCGGTCGTTAGTCACTACATGTAGTAATCTTGGCATTGACTCACCTATTTGTTACTGAATTAAGAGCTTTCAGAGTCTATTTATCTACTCCCTTATCATTTAGTACTGCAGGACTGTTCATAAATCAAACTCCACGATCAAGTTTGTTGACAACACCACTGTGATTGGCCTCATTAGCAATAATGACGAATCCGCCTACAGAGTGGAAGTAGAGCACCTTGCTATCGCTATTCTAGTGCCAAGGAGGTTCTATGCAAATCCTGACACCAAAATATATTTACTAGTTTATACAAAATGTATGGGTCTTTTTTGGTGGTCCTTTGTGGTCAGAACAATAATACGTATAATACAATAATACTAATTTACTATTAGAAGCTTGAGAACTATCAAGAGGTTTCTATAACATATACTGTTATCTTTAAATAACCATTCATTAAAAAATTAACCTGTGTACAGTGATGCAGTGATGTTTTAGAGGCTACGTTATTAGACTAGAGATCATTACCAAAGTCCAATTACCACCAAGTTACAGCTGTGGTGCCTTTTGAGAAAAAAATTGATGATTAGATTTTCTCCAGATTAGTGTTGAGTAGTACCTCCAGGATTACAAAGGTCAAAGCTGGTAAAATGCCACAAGTCCAGAAAATCATAGAGTGCAGCGAATTTCCCACGAAGTTGAATAGGCAGGAGCAAGCGACTTGAAACATTTTTGACTCAATGACGACTTCCTAGATAATCACATAGATGAAACTATGCACGGCTGGTTTAGACTCCTGGTTTAGATCCTTCCTGCCCATTTTGATTAATTTAAAGAGATTGTGGGAGCTTCAGAGGAGCAAAGCGAACATTTTCAACAAGACATAATGAACATCGTTACTAAGGATAATATAACGAGTATTCGGTTATCTTGTTGGTGTTTTTCAAGTCTGAATGGTGATCAGTTTTTTTTTTAGATAATCAGGAGCATGTCCATAAATACACTGGTGCGTGAGAATAGTGGCCTTGTATTGGTGCCTGGCAGATACTGACACCCAGTGGAGTGAACGTAGAATGGGAGTGATATGTTCATATTTTTGCACTCGAATTAGGATCCGAGTGGAGCTGTTTTGAATGGACTGCAGTCTCTGCAGATTTTTGCTAGAGATCCTAATGAGAAGAGCGTTACAGTAATCCAGTCTGGTAGAGACGAAAGCGGGGATCAGTTTTTTAGCATTCAATGAAGTAAGGGACGAAGTTTGGCAATATTTTGCAGATGATATAAAGATATTTTCCTGAGCTGCTTAATATGACTGTCTAAAGATAGATGGGAGTCCAATTTTACACCTAGACTGCTAACTGTTAAGGTCATTAATAAATGTTCTGGCCCAAAAAGGTAAGACTGCTTATGGAAGAGGACCGAGTTTGATTAAATGTGCCAAACTGGATTGCTTCAGTTTTGGCACTGTTGAACTGTTTAACTGGAGGGAATTATCCTAATTATGTTTTGTTTGAAACCATAATAAAACAAATAACAAATTGATAAAAATGTTTATATTATATTTTCATTATTTATTGGTATTGTTTTAAATGTATTTAGGTTTGACATTTGTACTAATTTCATTTTATAAATATCATGAAACAACCTTTGTTGTTTACTCTTTATGTAATCTAATACATGCAGTTTCACTGAACCAAAGGGGGCATTAACAGGTTTATAATTTATACTTGAAGTCAAGTTTCAAGATACCACTGTATCCTTTTTTTGTTAATCATGGTAAATAATTGTTATAATTAGATGATATTTATTTTAAGTTATATTACATTCTGTCTTGTTCCAGAACATCGTGTGTTCATGAATACACCAACTAACTGAATATGCATAATTAAATATTTTACATGTTATAGGATCCTTGTTCATAAAAAAACATTTAAAACAAATGAGATGTTAACAGTAGTATGTATATTTTCACAGCACTACCTGGATCCTCTTTCACTGTCAGTGTTTTTAAACATCAGTACATCTAAATTGACTACTAAAGTGGTTGCTCTTGTAAAATCTTGTGAAAGAAGAGACCTGGACATTGTAAAATGTAAATACATAGTAGTCTAAAGTTACAGAAGGACACAGAGGGTGCAGATTTAAACATTATAAATACATTTATTGAAATAAATACAAAGGTCAGAAATGTTGAACAAAAATGGATCAAAGCTGACCTGAGGCTGGCTAATGTGAACAAAAGCAAGTTGGTTCTGAGCAGAACAACAGATGCTCAAATCCCAGTTCAAGGCACTAACACTCCACCACAGTTAAGCTAAAGCTAGGGTGACCGAGGGAGAAAAAAGAAATTCTCATTAAATTGAAAACTCACACGTCAGCCTTTGGCACCTAATGATATATA
>JAOUQU010415661.1:0-11128 GCA_028566735.1 Ammoglanis amapaensis
CGAACCCGGGACTTCTTGCTGTGAGGCGACAGTGCTATAACCACTCAGCCACCGTGCCGCCATATATATATATATATATATATAATATATAATTTGTATAATTAAGGTGTTTAAATTTTTTTTTTTGCATTTTCTGTCTTTATCCATTGTTCTTCTGATTCAATTAATTTTTCCAGTGTAATTTAGTTTTAGTGTGCATCCCTAGCCCAGATAAACAGGGAGGGTTATCTCGGAAAAGACACCCACCCCTGGAAAAGACCTTGCATTTTACATCGCCCACCTCTTTTAGTTCTTTAATCAAGGTACCGATGTATTTACACAAACCAGCTTTTCACAGAGATCTACAGAGGTGCTTAATGACCCACTGACTGGCCACTAAATGGTTATGAATATAGCTGTATAGAACAAAACTGTAACTACAAATAGTTTTCATTCATTATCTAGTTTTAGTTTAGATATACAGTTTAGATATATTATATATCATTGTCTAGTCCATCACTTAAGTCTATTTACTTGTAGGTTCCTGGTAAGACATGTGCTGGACGAATACACTAAACATCTTAACAGCTCGCCAGTCTGTTGCAGATTACCGACACACAAACTTGCACACACACAAAAGTCACTTTCAGTATTAGTCTTTGGACTGTGTGAGGAGTACCCGGAGGAAACCCACTCAACATTCAAATTTCACACCGAATGCCCTGGATTGCTTTACTCAGGACTTGAACTATCAAGCTACCCTGCCGCCGGGTGTGTGTTCTAGCCCTAGTTTGATAAACATACTAAGACACACACACACACACACACACACACACACACACACACACACACACACACACACACACACGTATATAATGTAACACAATGCATTGTACCATCATGAAGAAGAAAAAGAACACACATAGGAAATATTCTTTCGCATTTAACCCAATCACTGAAACCCATGCCCAACATGGTGGGCAGCCCCTCACCATGTCACCTGGGGAGCAGTTCGAGGTTCGATGCCTTACTCAAGGGCATTTCAGTCGTGACCTGTTGACTCTTGGAATGAAACTGTTAACTGCTGCTCTGTCAAGATTTAAGATGAGCATGGGCCCAAATAAATAAGTGTTGCTTCTGCTCACTACATTATCCAATACGCAACATTGGTATAACAATTTACTCCAGAGTTTGGAGGGAAACTGTCCTTTGTAACAGGAAGTCATTGTGCTCTCTCCAGGACGCAACCCACCAACAGCGTTACAGTCTGGAGTCAAAGGCACATTCACAGGTCCGTGTAGTATAGCAACATCAGAAAGGGACTTCATTCTTTCTTTTTATAATATGCTATTATAATAGCGGTCACAAAATAAACTAAACATGACAACAACAATATGCTTTGTCCTTTGTTTTTGTAATATGTGCATAAAATTATAAAACCACGGGGAACAATATAAAGTGCTGGTAAGGTGACATTTTGTATACAAAGACATTAAAATAAAATATTGTTCCCGCTCGGCCCATTTAGCTGTACTATAGGAAATAAAAAAAAGAGACAAATAATGGCTTCACCTAAGTTGTAGCTTTCAATGTGGTACATTATTAGCAACTCTATACATTTTAATAATGCAGACTTATTCTCTTCTTATTAACTAGCTGTGATTTAAAGCATAAAGTTTAAATAAAGTAACGTATGTATAATATAGAAATTAGAACCTTTAATAGTCGTTACCTTCAATAACCTTTTCAGGTCTGTTGTGAATAAATTAATGAGTCTGTTCTAAATGGTTTTACACTAACGGGGTTACACACAGGGTTACTTTATCATGACGAACAATGCTATTGTCATTTTGGATATTTTCCCTCTTGCAGCTTTTGTAAGGTGTTTTTGGAAAGCACTCTTTTTCCTGCTGTGGTTAGGAGTACGGTAAGCTGTGAATCTTTTCTGAAGCTTCCAAATCAAAGCCGCACAGTCAAGAGCTGTACGGTGCCTGCAGGGCAAAAGTGGATTAGTAGGATTTAGCAGAAATGCACCATGAACTAGTGCCTCTAGGGCTTCTTGTGGGATTAGTTATTGGACAACTCTTAACATTTAATTAAAAGGTTATCGTCGCTGACGAGTAAGGTATGATAACTGGAAAAGGCAGGGCTGTGTGTTAAAGTGGAACCAAAGACATTTGGAAAAAAATATGAGAAATGCAAGTAAAAACAAACAAACAAACAAACAAATAGCTTTACTTTTGGCCTGGCTTGATATCACTTTATAGAAGCGTCAGCATTAATCATTATGCATTATGTTTTTCGGACACATGATGATCCTCTTGGAACTTTGTTTGATCCAGTTTTGGAGAGACAGACATGTTGCCAGTTGCTTTACAAATGCTTACAACTTTTGTGTTCCTCATTCTAAAGGGAATTGGCAGACCGGTCGGGGACATCCCAGTCCTCTTCGGGTTATGTCATGCCAGCTTTTTTGGACACGATCATCCACATGTAGGTATGCTTGCTTGGTCAATCCCATATGATGCGGTTCACCAGACTAATGTTTAAGCTCACTTTGCAGGGATAGCCAGTTTTGATAATGTAATTGGAGGCATCGAGGGGAAGCACTATGATATAACGATGCCATTTGAAGCGGCCTCGGTTACTACTGGTTATAATCATATTGCTTCGCTGTTTATTGTGAATTTGTTGTGCCACCCAATTTATGTTGCCAACGTTTGCTGCAAATCACTAGCAGGGATTAAAAATGAATCTTCAATTAACCTGACTACATGGCTTTGGACTGTCGGGGGCAAGCCATAAAGACACAGAGAGTACACGCATATGCTACACCGAAACCTGGTAATCGAACCCAGGATGTCGTGCTGTAAGCCGACAGTGCTAATCACCTAATCTACTACATCACCAGTTTCAGGTTTAACAGCTGGCTAAATGAAATATCACCGAGCTTATCAATTAAATAATTAAATCTAATTATACTTATTAAGTTACTGTCCATTGTGCTCTTGCATCTGCCTTCTGTACTCTGTGATCACTAGATTTGTCCGGCGCTTGTATCATTGTCCAGACGATACTAATCACTGTTGCTATGACAATAAGATGATTCTGCATCCAGCCATTCCTTCATCAGATATTACGTATCCGTGCTGGTGAGCACCTGACCGGGCCGACGGCTCAGCTAAGACTTAAAGTGTCTTCTGTATATTAGTAAGTAGTAAGCCAGCGCAACTTAAGACATCATTTCTGACCTATTAATGATGGGAGGTGGGGGTGGGGGTACACAGTGGCATAGTGAAAAGCGCTATTGGATCACAACAAAAAGTCATGTGTTCGATCCTCAGATGCGGTGCTTGCTTAGTTTGTATGTTGGTTCCCTCCTGGTGCTTCCTCCTACAGTCTAAAGACATGACACCAGGCTAATTAGAGATACTGAATCGTCCCATAGATGCCTGTTTATCTAGCCACTACATTGTAGAGCAGGTCCCAGACCCAGACAAATAGGAGGCATAATAGGAAGATGCAGACCACGATCTACTGTGGTGACCCCCTGGGCGCGATCAGCCGAAACACAGACAACGACAAGAAGTTAATTCTAATAGAAAATTAGATTCCAGATACAAACATTTTGACTTAAGGACAGCACTTTGTAACCAATAGAAAATTTGGAAGTCAATGGTCTACTGGAATACGGTTCTAAAATGAGGTCAGGTGGGTTTTTTTCCCTGTCAATGCGAGACAATGGACGTAGCCATTATACACCTTATGTGCAGTGACCCAAAACGATCGAAAACTCGGTATGTACTAGTACACATGTTTCAGTTTATTCGGGGGCATGGTAGGTGTATATCTCCCCGCGAGGCTGATGTGGGCTGCATGCTGTTAGCCATCTGTGTAGACGCTTTGCCCTTAGGAGGCTTGTACCATCTCTCATAGTGACAGGGCTACACTGCTCTTAATACGTTACTCATAGAGGTTCAGCGCAAGCAATGCAGCCTCGCCGTTCCTCCGGGAATTCCGTAGTTGTGATTAATGTAGTAATCTGGCTGAGACTCCTGGCTTGTTTCATATCCGAGGAACTGGTCTCTAATGATTTCGCTTAGTTAGAGAGATGGTGCCTCAAAAATACTTTCTGCCACACTGTCTTGTGCACTCTGATAGCTACGAAAGCTAAATTTAGGAAATTACAGTGAGGAAAAGAAATACTTTGAAAATCGTATCGGGTCGTTGTCCTAGATAACCAGCGATTGCTCTTGACTCATAATGATCAGATTACATTACAACATTTACTTGCTGCTCAGATTTATTTCATTTGTTTGTATTTATTTGTTTCTGCTTTCCGGGGCTTTTATGTAATTTTGCTTAATATTTAATTTTTTTTATTACCAAGCAGATCTGTTGGAAAATTTGTAGACTTTTTAGTTCTACTGACAGCTATATAGGAAATTCTTTTCCAAAACTGTTGTTCATTGCGCTCATCGTCGTTAATTTTCTTTTGCAAGGGAAAATTGAGTTGATGTTCCCCTTGGAGAAAGATTTCAATTTAAAATCAAATGATGGCTTCTAGCGCAGAGCCCCTGCCAAATATCATCGATGATGAACGTTTTTCTAATACTCTTGCATGTCCTACTATGCATCGCTCAGCGTGGCTTCATTTCTTCCACAATCTGTCATCCAATCCAATCGTGGTTTTTAAAATATGCAATCATCTTTAACCCCAAGCACTATATATAATCTTACACTAAGTACTAAGACACTTATAATCTTAAAAAGTTGTCTCATATGATCTGAAACAACGGGCAAATTTCACATATAAGTATTTTAAAATCTGACGAATCTACTTTTTCCATCAGAAGACTTTACGTTAGAAGAATATTTAAACTACCTTTTAAATAAAAGAACTTGTACTCTAGTACCTGTTTCCAATTCACCCTTTTACCCCCTGCTACCCACCCAGTCCCCATGCCAGCCACAAGTTCACTCTTTGAATATGCCGTGTGGTGTTTTTCCATCACTGGAAGTGAAATGCCAGTCTAGTGTGTAATATTCCCGAGATTACTAGTCCTCCAGCACCAAACTTCGCATTAGAACCATGCATTTGGGCATGTAATATACTCCTAGCAACTGCCAAAGTCGGATTTGCCTGTTAGACTGCCAGATGGTAAAGTGTGTTTCATTACTTTGGAGACCAACTGTGCTGTGTGTTACATCACATGAGCCAACACTTGGCTGCAACGCAGACTGATCTTTGGCTTGTTTAGAAGACAGATAAAGCCGTGCCCTAATTTTCACACCCTAACAAATTTGTTATACAAAAAACATTTAGTAATAATACTGTAGTATCTTCTATTGTTTCCATTATGTCTGTTTTACTATTATAACAGGTCAATGGTAAAAAAAAAAAAAAACAGCTCTGATGTGCACCTCCACATCCGCCCCCTTTCCACCCCAAGAACCGAATTACCACTTGGTTACTATAGAGACACGTACAGTATATACTTTTCCTTTTTATTCCCAATCTGTTTCACATCGATCTACAGTTTCTGATTCATATTAATGCAAGTTGTTGTTTTTTAACGCTACGCTTTCATTATATTCCCTTCCATGACTCGATAATTTACTTTTCATATATCTTTTCCTCTCCCCCTTTCATGCTTTTTTTATTTACTCAGTCTATTTCATATCAAACATTTATTAAAATCTCATCCGTACCCTGACAGATTTGATTGCTGTGCATCTCTCGCTCCAGCAGCTGAGAGAAAATGAATCTCAAATGACAAATAAGCGTAGCTGTATGCCAAGCAAGCTGTCTCCGTAAGTGCCTAAAGAGAGGCGAAATGCATTTGGAAATAAACAGTACCGTCTTATTTTAAGACGGATGCATTTTCTTTCTGTCGTCTAAGTGCATTGGGTTTATGCAGCCCTGTTTTACTCTGTCATTGTGAATCCTTTCGGCTGCTCCCATTAGGGGTCGCTTCAGCAGATCATGGTATGCATTATTGCATATTGATTTAGCATAGCTCTTACGTTGGTTCTCTTTTCTAATGCAACTGCCCTATTTATCCAGACGGAGACCAGCACTACTATACCAAACCAGTACTGGTTTGTACATTGTAGTGGGTGATGCCTTGCAGAAGGATGAGAGCATGGCACCAGAATGTTACTGATATTTCCAGATATGGACACAGAGATGTGCTGTAATACTGAAACATAATTAATGTCATTATTAGTGTGATTGTTTCAGGCAAATGTCTATACAAACATATTTTTTATGCCACTTTGGGGCATCATTGACTTGGCTCTTATTGGCTTTTCCAGCAATTCTCTTCCATTTAATATTTTTTTTAAATATTCATCTGGCGGTCAAGGACCAATACGCTTCACCTACCGAAATTTCCTAATGTCAGGATCATTCCTGAATATCTGTAAGCACACCGGTCCTACTCGTCACCCCATTCCGTTCTAATAATTCTTTCATACTTTGAAATATCAATGACACTCCAGTTCTGATTTGTTCTGTCTGATAATGACACTGCAGCTTATATGTAATTTTCCCATCCTCACACCCACTTAACCGCCATTGCTGCAATCACGTTTAGATTTTCTTCAGAAAATGCACTTCTCGCGTTAATACTGTAATCGTAAATCGTGTCTTAATGTGGCTATTTTACCATCGCTGAACAAGATGGTTAAATTACAGTGTCGCTCACTGACTAACTTAACTGTGAAGGTCTCAAAGATGCTCAGTTGAGTTGAGAGAAATTAGGGAGTCTGGGTAGTCTAGATCATGCTCTAGCAATCAATGTCGGACATTTCTCGCTGTCTGACATGTCGCTTGTTCTTGCTGGTAGAACTTCCCTGGAGAAGACAAGGCTGTCGACACTTTACTGATGTGAAATTACTTTATATGTTTATTAAATCTCATCATTTCAACTTGATTTGACTGAACATTTTTGGTTGGACTACAGAATATTGCCGTGCTGCACAATTTATCCAATCAATCTGATTGATCAAAGTTAGTCCCGCCTAATTATGGATGATGGGTGTTGCTGACAGATTTAATTATTTCATGGTGCAAGGTCACATGTACATTTAAATAATTTAATTATCTTTTTAATCAATTATTTATTATATTAAGTAAATAATATTTAATATCAAAATACCCTCCATACCCCGGAGGGGGGGATTTTTTCCCAATCATTAGAAATCTAATTCTGATATTCTCGTGAAAATTGAAGCTTTTAATTTTTTTTACTACTTATTCCTCTTCTTCACTACACAGCAAGATAACCACTTGAACCGAATGCTTAATGTACCACCTAGTGGCGGCCGGCGTAAGTGTTCTGCTAAATGTATTGCTCAGATTGAAAGATGTGCACCTAGTTACTATTAAACTATTGAAATTTGTACTATTGTACTATTGTAACGTGTGTATGTGAGGAGTATGATTATTATGTTATTTATTTACATTACATAGGAATTTAATGATATTTACAGATTCCCATTGTGCATTTATGCGGCCCCAGAAAAAATCAATGACATTTTATAGATCTGTGCTTCCCATTTAGTTGATTAAATTGTGGTTAGACTGTACTTGAATTATTTTAAAAAGAATTCGATGAACAGATAAAGGCACAAAAGATGCAGTAAACATGTTTACACTGCACACATGTTTTATGGTTGGTTGATTTGTCTTAAGCGTTTTCTCGGGTGCTGAAAGGTTTTTATTTATGCCTCGGGATATTCGTTCGTGTTTTCTAGCTTATTCATAACATTGGCACATTATGATCCCGCCTGCACAATATTATCATGATTCATGCATTGCCTTGCAAATACAATTGCCCTATTTATGAATGCATCTTTTATTGCATATTTCTTATATTAATAATGTCACACGCTCAACCGGAATATGACAATAAGAGAACACAACCTACTGTTGCATCATGACGACAATGTTCTGGTCTGGGTCCTTTGTGTGTGGCACTGTGGGATGTTCCTGGGACTTCCCACAGTCCAAAAACATGCAACTGGAGGAAAAACAATTGTCAATAGTTATCTAGCCACGAGTAAAAGAGTAAAAATATAACTGTTTTGGACTGTGTTGCAGACCAGAAATGTAGCAATAGGTATTATTTAATAAATTAAATGAAGTCATGCAGATAAATCATGAAAAATCTGAATTCTCATGCTGTTCCTGACATTGCACATTTAAATCAACTTTCTCAACTTCTTCTCAAAACTGAAACTATTATAGACCAACACAACAGACTCAACAGAAACATTTTTACATAAAAGAAAAAGTCTCACAGAGACACTCAATCCCCCACATCTGCAACACGCTGACTTCCATTCACGGAACATCATCTCTTCAAGCTCGCATTGTGAAAATAATTGTCATTGAGGGCTATTCAGGCTTAAAGGCTGATTGATCTAAACATCATGACGTACATAACTACCAAAATGCATGCTGATGGCTGTAATTTGCACAGCTTGCTTTGTGCAGCTGGACACACTAGCTCTAAATGCTAAAAGCGTTTTGTGTGTGTGTGTGTGTGTGTGTGTGTGTGTGTGTGTGTGTGTGTGTATTGGCTTTTTGGGTACAGCTTGCATGGTTCTTTCTAACAGCTTAATTTTGACAGTATTAGTGCCAGCTTTTGTTATAGACCTCAATCTCAAATGGGTCCATTCCTTTTCTCTTCCGCTTGGAGTCACTGAATACACATTGGGTAGGAGAGGTGGGAAGCGAGGGCGTGATTAAACACATTCTGTAACCTTTCAGGCATGTCTTTGAAACACCTGTCAGACTTTTGAAAGCTGGGAAGGTTACATACACAAATCGGACTAGATGTAGCAGCCAGAGAGAGCGTAGAGAGGGCTGTTACCCCCCTGCTGGGCTTTACACTCTGAGTAATTAGTGCACCATTCTGGAAAAAAGCAAGTCCTCAGACATCACTTTGTGTGTTACACGTGCACTAGCAATCAGTGATGCTATTATCAGAGAAAGCGGTTTACTAAATACGCCAAATGTGTTTGTCAAAAGTTAGTAAGGTCTGTTTGTTTCACTTATAAATTCTCCCACACTCGGCCCGTCAAATCATCACATAACAACTGTATATGTGTTGAGGGACATCTAATGTAAACCATCCCCCCGGTCAGGGTAGCAGCGTTTTACACTGAAGCAAAGTTGCAAATGGATCATTGGATGTTAGGGACAAGACCATGCTGACTACAATGCATCCCACTGCTGCTTAAAACCTGGATCGATGTGGAACTTGGTCATACAACTTCCAACCAGTGTTGGACATTTCCATGTGACACGTAAAATCGTCGTTTTGGAAGATTCCGTTCACCCCTGGGTAGATAATCAGCATGTATAGAACATGATCCACAAGGATGGATCCATACCCAAATTGGTTGACGTTGTCTTCCAGATAGATGCATGGATACCACAAAACATTACCCACACTTCCAGCTTTGTGTTCCTCCAGCAATGGTTATTCTGTTCTGTTTTATTAGAGAAGGCAACCAACCTTCAGGAAATGCAATTTCTATATACTGTACTACCATAAAAAATGAAACCTTTTCTGCTGGTGGAACTTTGTTATCAGAGGCATGTTTAACATTCTTATGTTTGCGAGCCCCTTATGCACTAAGGTTCACCAAACTGTTGTTTTGGACACATGTCTGGTATTGACAGCAATGGCACTTGGTTCTAACATCAATGATGTGACCGACAGTAAAAATGTGTAAATCTCTTAACAGCTTCACTGAGTTGTAAATAGGTGAGATCGTTTTGGCTATAATGAAGAAAATCATCAATTTATAACCAAGTAAGCAAATTAGCCTCAAGTAGTGAGGAAGGATCCAAATGTAATTAGTTAATTAATGAAAAATCTAAATATTCCCATTAGATAGGCTTAACAGAATTCAAAAACCTTGCAGAATATAAATATGATATCAATCTACATCGACTTTTGTCATCAAGCTTTTTTGAGTCATTAAACCTAAAATCAAAACTATTACATTTTCTACAGCCCTCCAACATTCATGTAACATTAAAAGCCATTTTATTTAATACAGTGTTGAAAAAGTAATTAGTCCCATTATTTCACATTTCAAATGGGAATATGAAGTCCTCAATTTTTACTACTATTCTCATCATATACAGTACAATGACCTGGTTGCTTTTCACTTCTTGATTGCTTTAGGAGATTGAGATTTGATTCAGATGAGCCGTGATTAACCCCTAAAAATTTTGACTTGCTTGATGCAAGTTCAATGATGCTCACCTGAGGTCAAATTGGGTTAAATTTGAATACTGCATTGTTACTTCATTCATCCAGACTTTTGCTGGCTAGGCAAAAGACATAAATAATTGTATCTGCTCCATTAGGGTGTTTAAATCAATAAATGAGATGTTGGCCAGATATTGCTAATGAATGCAGTTGTTAAGATTGTAAAAAACACTTAACCCAGGCGGTGCTAAGAGACCAAAACAGCAAATCATTCACTGATGATGTGAAAGAGTTCTTACCCAAGCAAAATCGCCGATGTGCTGCACCGCTCTTTTTAGCATATTAAGTTGATGAGCCAAACACATC
This sequence comes from Ammoglanis amapaensis, assembly GCA_028566735.1. NCBI lineage: Eukaryota > Metazoa > Chordata > Actinopteri > Siluriformes > Trichomycteridae > Ammoglanis > Ammoglanis amapaensis. The sequence goes on from JAOUQU010415661.1 coordinate 10,581, forward strand.
AGAGCCACCCACTTAATTAAGAAACTTGAAGAGGGAAGGACTGGTTTGCAGAAGTGGAAAGAAATTAATTACATTTACTCGTTTTCTGTAATTTAGTATTTTTTGTGTGTTCTTTTTTACTACCTGTATTTCTATTTTTACTTAGGTGTTTACTTAAATGAGGTACATTTTGCCTTTTAATTCTTTTTCTGTGCAACATTACTTTCACATAAACAGTTACTAGTTTAATTCATACCAGTTTCACCCATTTGCTGAATGTGTTGTTTTAAATGTTAACGTTTAAACATCACTTTTGTTCTAATGAGCCAGTAATGCAAGTAACATGTTTACTTCTATCGTGTTTAATAAATGACAGACAAGCTTTTTTAACACACGACTCGATCGTGGACAGACTGTGTTTAGAATTTGGAATAGAGAAAACTGCAGGACTGTAATTTTACTGCAAAACCCCAATACCTTCAGTCCTACAGTCACATGCAGTGTTGTGCGTGAACGAGTTCAAAAGAACGCGTTCATTGAACACGCTCGTTTTTTCGTGAACGTTGAAC
>JAOUQU010415671.1:0-11127 GCA_028566735.1 Ammoglanis amapaensis
AATATTGGTAAAAGCAAAATAGATGTTTATATTAATTATAACATAGCAATTGAATGTATTTGCGTTCTGTTGGTCAGATATAAATTTACCTCCGGTTCATAACGTCAGTATGAACATCCAACATCCTGAAATCCATGTCACATGGACAGAGCCCAACATTTCTGTCGGTGGTTACATAATCGTCTGGAACAGTACCAGCACCAGCCACATGTGGCAGCATAGCAGAGGAACCAGTTTCACCCTTACAGGTAAAATATATTCTTTGAACGATTGTTGACAATGTCTAAGTATTTTTGGTACAGGAATAATCTGTTATCTGGAATGCTAGGTGAACCTTACGTCCTTTACACCATCTCGCTGACCGCTGTTTATGAAAATGGTCCTGGAAAGGAAGTCAGACTCCATACTTATACTAAAGAAGGAAGTGAGTATTTGTGTAGCGTTGTTATCAGTATAGCATAACTTGATGGATCTGATGTAATGTATTGGACCAGCTGTGGCCTGCCGGTTAGTGAACTGTGCTTAGGATTGATTCATGACTGAAGTGCCCATGCTGAGGTACCTAATCCCGAATTGCTACACGGGTGCTGTTGCTGGGGCTGCTTATCGCACCGGCCATGTGTGTTCACTGCTGCCCCCAATAAATGTATTTCATTTATTATTAAGTTCTTTCCAGCATCACTTGCTGCTGTCTAAAACGTTCTGTGATGTGAGTGCGTGTGCAGAACCTCCTAAATCATTGTCATTTCTGTTGTCCTTTGTTTCTGTAGATTTAACCCAGATCTCCACATTAGATGTTACAGTTCTTAGTGACGGGAAGGTTGAGATCCACTGGCTGCCCCTCTCCTCAGCACAGTGCTGCGCCTTCGTCATGAACTACACTGTATTTTACAAAGCACTTCATGACTCTGAACCCAGTAGTAAGCGCAAACGTGTGAACGCATAGTATAGTACTTAATTGTTTATCAGGTTGTATAAGATTTGGCTCTCTTTGCACAGGCGTGACTGTGAGTGATAAGCAACACAGTGTCATTTTAGAAGATCTGAAGCCCGGCACAGCCTACACAGTCTCCATCAGAGCCAGTTCAAAAACCTCTACTTCTATGAGTTCACCTACAACATTCACGACAAAGCTCTACAGTAAATGTTCATGTTTTCTTTTTTATAAACGTAGTAGACTACGACACAATGATTTAGATACCTGAACATTATAATGACAACAAAATTTGTTTAAAGGGGTCACACAGGTCCTCAATGACTGAGACCATCTGTACAGAAGTGGTGGCACGGGTAACATATAACGCGCCACAGGAAAACGAATCGGCTTCCTAAACAAACGAAGAAAAAGATTCATAATGCACTTAGTATTTAGGCTGACCGTTGTTTTCTCCATACTCTGTTGGAGAGTGATTAAATTTCAGAAACATTTTTCTACTGCAGTTGCTACACAGCTTCACCGTCAACGACGACAACCTGTCGTACGGGCAACAGCACAAAACTACAGCACTAAAACATCAGTTTTAATGTCAGATTCCATCGCTCCAGCAGGTTTTTGATGATAACTGCTTAAGATCATATGCTCACATGTGTGCACTTGTCTGGGTTTCTTCCGGCAGTCCAAAAACGTGCCTGTTAACAGCAGGTTAATTGGAGACACTGTGGGTGTATCGTTTTTGTGTCCACGCTGTTTAAGGTATTTCAAGACCGTTAATCTCCAGCACCCGCTACAAACCTGAGACTAACAGAGTTTATTTAAGTGATGCTGAAAACGGTCGCCGTTCACATCCACTTATCCCAGACAATAGGAACTACCCACCAATTGTTGTTCTTTTTCCAGGTGAATGGGTACTTAATGTGATGATTGCTTGTGGTGTTGGACTGACTATGCTACCTGTATTAGCGGTGATTGCTTTGATGATGTAAGTGACTGCTGAAATCGTTTTAAAATGAATGTCTGCACTGGTTACTAGTAACTATAACTTGTAGTGATTATTATTATTATATGTACAGAAGAAAGAAGTATCTGAGCGTGAAGATTCCGAACCCTGGGCACGGTACCTTGTCTACTTGGGTTTCTAGTGACTTAAAAAAGGTATGAATTTGTCGAGTTGAAGTGAATTTTGGAAGAAAATATGATGATTAAGCCCTACATTAATTAAATTACTGATGAAAGGAAAGATTTATTACATATCACTATACCACGGCTCATTTTCTCTGTTGCTCTGTGACATCACGGCCTGTCTGAGGGCCTCAATCACACCTCCACGAGCATGACATTTTTACAATATACACTGAGCACATGTGTTTTTTTTCCAGCCTTGGATCAAGATGCCACTGTCTGTGAATAGCAACTCTGAAAATGTTGTGTCATGTCAAGTGGACACGGAGGTTCTCGGTAACAGTCCAGCCATGAACACCAATCCAGTTCCATTCAGAAAATCGACGATTGAACAAAACCTTGCAGTGCAAACACGAGCACCAGAAGCAGATAATTCTTCTGATGTGGACGGTCAGACTTTCGAATATCATCATCTCCATCCTGTTCCATCACCCTATAGAAAGCAAACCCCTCTGAACAGTCCAGTGGAATCACCTACAAGAACTCAGTTTTGGGATGAGACTGAAGTGCTGCTGAAACCAGGTCCTAAAAATACAACCAGCTCCATTACTTATGTTACGATAGACTTTTTTAAAGCGAGTAAACCTCAGACCAAGTGAAGTGTTTCATGTCGTGCATTGACGACGTGTGTAAACGTTCACCTGCTGCATCCGAAGCCCATCAGGATTTCAAATGGTGAAGTGTATTACATATCCGTTTGCTTACTTATTATATTTTCTTTTTCGTCACTTCCACTGTGTAAGATGCTTGGTCAACCAGGCAGCCTGCACAGAGGTGGACATGTGCTGAGATGGGGGCGTGGCTTGCTGAACCTCACTTTAGACACAAATGTACAGACAAGTGGGTTTGTCAGACTTGCACACAGCAAGGGACACCATTAAAGACCCCAGCAAAGAGATGGCAGGCCTGTATGGTCCAATCAAACAGACAGGGTTTCTGTACATCAATTAATGGAGAAATGATTCTGGTTCTGATAGAAAGATGCCAGAATACAGAAGTCACAGAGATGTTTTTGGCAGCAAATGTTGGACCAACATAAAATGTGAAAGGTGGTCATAATGTTTCGCCTGCTTTGTGTAAACTGTTGATTGTATAGTAACGGTTCTCAAAGCACTTACCATGTGTCGCTGTATTGATCTACGCTCTTGTGATGTTTTCTCCAGCAATAAATACACCTATTAATACAACGTTATCATGCATAATGCTTACATCACTTACTGGAATGGACTGAAGCACTCCACATTGAGAGGTTTGCTTTTAATATTGGCTTTTATTTCACTGTTGAAAAAAGCGTAATGTCAAAGATGCATCTTTAAACATTTAGAATGAATATATGTCGAAGGCATGCATTTAAAAAGTAAACAGATCCATCTGAGCTTATGTAGTGTGGTTTTTTATTTTTTTCTATTTACAGTCAGTATTGAAATGAAACGCTGCGGAACGTGTGCTGCGACCGATGACTGTGCTCGCGCATGGCTGAGTGGAAAACAAAGTAAAAGCCACAAGTATCGCAGCTACTTTTTCATATACAAATATATCAAACTACATTTTGTACAGTTTACATAGTATACGTGTTTTAAATACACTGAAATGTCCTTTCTTAAAATTGCAATTATTCGACGCTAATACTGTAACGGCATTAACATCAAACATTCATTTGCTCGTTTGGTTTGTGCATCCTAATGGAAAGGGGGGGGGGGCCCAGAGTTCAGACTCCCGTTACAGACATGCTAGCGGTTAATCCAGCTGCTCCATTTGACCGGTCAACTCACCGGCGAACATAGTGCATGAGCTAATACAGCTAACAGAGCTAAAGGGCTTAGCGTGAAGCAGGTTCACTTACATGAATCAATAGATCGATACAGTCTTACTTACACCTGCCGTGTTTCAGCTCTCGCATTTAGTTTTGGTGGCTGATTTATTCTGTAATAACTCTTGCTAGGATGTAGAATTCAGAATTTCCTAAAAGTCTGATCTGTTTATTTACTGAGCCAGGGCTGTTTCTGTGTTAACTAACGAAGTTGCCACCTCAGATGCAGCCCCCTTACTATCTATCAGTTATTACATCGCTACTCTTGTGTAGAGCTTTGGGCTATCAACCTGCAAATTGGGGGTTTAAATTTTGTCTCTGCTACACAGCCACTGTTGGGCCCTTGAGCAAGATCCTTAACCCTGTATGCTCCTCGGGTACCAGCGTGATTGACTCCATACAACTCAATACAAGTTGGGATATACAAAGAAGGAATTTTCATGATCTGCACATCTGTACTTGTGTAACCGTAAATAGAGGCAGGCGTTCTGCCATTCTAGAAAATACAGTTTTTATGTTAAACTTCATCAATCTGCTTGTCAGAATTAGATCCTAACAAGAGTTAAAACAGAATTTTGAAGACTCCTTTTTGAGTGAATCTCACTGTACATAGAATGCAATTGTCGTTGGTCCAGAACCGTCTCGGGCACCAGGGTCAGTATTCAAGTGGAAAACAGTGAGGTGAAACAATTTCTAAATCACGTCATGATTCCTGAATTAAAACTATTGCATTAAGTTAACGAATTGATTATTGTACGCTTGAAAAGTAACGAAAATGAACCAACACATTAAAAAAGTATATATCTATAAAAAGTGTCAAAATATAATTCAATCTACTACTGTCAGGCACGTTTGCATTTAGCCTAGCATCAATAATACGGAATAAACCTGCCAGGGAACCTTAGTTTTCGACAAAGCAGCAAGTAGTGTGTAACTGAAATGAAGGCACAGGATATTAACGATACTTTTTGGTGGGGCGGTATCTGTAGTCCTATTACTGTGGTCGGTAGCCACTTTTCTGTGGCATGTAACTAGGCGTGGGAAAAACTGGGTCTTCGGTCAGTGTGGGAGTATCCTCCTCTTCCATCGGACTAAAGCTTAACGAGTTGAAGCTGGGCTCCTCGGCATCTTGGGTGTTCAGCTGCTCGAGTCCTCTGGGGCGTCTAAAATAGGAGTTTGCGTGACTGGGACTGCCGGCTTCAGACAGGCGATCTGGGTTCTCCTCGCAGTCCAGGAGGGGCTGGGTGGACTCTGAGCGGGACAGTAAGGCCGCCTGAGCACCGGGAGTCTGGCCTTTATAGCCGCTGGCCAGTACAGAGGAATACTGTACGGTGCTGGCCGTGGTCTGGCCCGAGTCGGGCTCGTCGTTGGATGAGACACTTTGACGAGGGGTGGACATGCATGACGAGCCTCCAATGCCGCTGCTGTTCTCCTCCGGCATGTAGCAGTCCTTCTTAAGAGGCAGAGCAGCCTTGTTATCATCACAAAAAGACTTCCCATCGAAAACGTCCACTTCCACCACGCTTACATCCGCCAGGGTGGCTTCTTTTGGGGTATCCCACTGTGAAAGAGGCCCAGATGCTGATTAACTGATGCTGCACGATATGTTTGCTCTATTATTAGCAGATCTGAAAACACGTTTACAGTACCAGTGACCAGAACCTTCCACGAATAGTGTGAATCCATGAATACTTGTAACTCCCCTAAAAGTGCTTATAAGTACCTATTTTTGTATACAGCATTCAAATAATGGAGCAAATGCATGTATGAACTAACCCGATGATTGCACCAGTTTCATAATAAAAAGGATGCCAACAACTCTTCAGAAAAATGTGCTCGATGTAAATTTCCGAAAATAACGAGTACGTGTTCTACACAACAGATCATGAATAGGTGAAACCGCGAATATGTGGGCGTCCACTGTACTTCACAAAATACTTTCATTGTAAACACTATCTATCTATATGTATATATATATATATGTATACACACTCAAACATTCTAATAACTGCCCACTGCACCGAGCATGTGTGCTCACTGCTGCCCTCTAGTGTCACAATGTAAATGTGTGTTTCACGGCACGGATCAGATTCAATGCAATGACAAAATATTTTACGTCCTAATTCTAAACATTCTGCTGAGAAAATAACGTCCATTTACCTTAGTGGGGCAGTCGAGTGTGTCCGACCACTTAGCAATGGTGCTGTCTGAAGGGTTCGGAACATGTGGCCAGAAATGCTTCTTAATCCTGAAAAAGACAAAATAAGTAGCAAGCAACAACCACGTGAAAACACTGAGAAGGTTCCTGGGTTAAAAAAATAATACAAATAATTTAACTCAAAAACCAATAAAAAGCTAATAATATCAACGTGTGTTACACCAGGATGTTCACATGATAACTAAAACTGAAGCAGGCGTGGCTCAAGGGCCACACAGCCTTTTAAAATAGGACACTGGTGCCAGGAGAGCAGATTTGAAAACGGATATGCGTAGAGATGCTACTCGACTTTAGCAATGTAGCCCTGTGTGGCCAATGTGACCTTTCTTACTGTCTGTAGATCACTCGGGCGTGTGTCTCAGAAGTGCCAGGCTGCTGGCGTGTAGGTTCTCTAAATCTAATTGTACAGTTAAACTGAAAGCCAGATTACAAGATGGTGGTACAATTACACATTTTACACACACATCCGGTGAGTTTCAGTTTCAGTGTGACTAGATGAGATATTTATGAGGCATGTGTGATCAGTTGTCGTTAGATGTACAGCATGTACACACCAGGCGCTTTTTTTTCCTTTATTAAAATAATACAGGAACAATACCTAACAAAAGAAGATGGAGAATGTTGGTGGTACACAAGTTATAATTTTGTTTTTTGACTTACACTTTTCTCTTCTTGATTATGAGCATCATTACGAAGACGATGAAGAACAGGAAGCTCAAGCACACAATCACCACGATCATCTCGATCTCACCTTCCTCTACAGTTCACAAGTAAAAAACACACAAAACATCAAAAACACACCTTGCGTGCTTTCGTTTGCTACTTTTGCACTAACAAAATGTGAATCTTGACTTCTTTCCTTGCTGAACGTCTATTATAGGCAACCCATATATGTTACCATGGCAACCCAAGAAATAGGTCGACATAAAAGAAAACAAACCTACACGACTTTTACAACCATAGTTTGGTCAGATACACAACAGATCATGTTTTTATTGAAATACTGGAGGTGCTACAACTAGTTATTATAGGTACCGTGCGGGGGTTACGACAATGATGATGATACATTTGCATCAAATTGATGACGTTGTGATGTCACAGTGCCTCTGCAGTATTCTAGCAACACGTTAGTGACACTGACTGCAAGGAATAGCGACGGAGATCACAAGCGGGAAAACTAATTGTCAAAATAATGGTGTGCGCACGATTGTAGTTCAAGTAGTTTCTCTCTGCATGTGGCGGTGCCTCAATGTTTTGTTTGTCTCCTTTGTCGCATTGTTGAGGTGAATTACTTCGGTGCATATGACCTTGACAGAGAATTATAAAAAGTAAACGATTGAGGAGAGGCGACGGTTTTGTCTCGTGTCCAGTATCAATCAGTGTTTACGAGTCCATTGTGTTTTCAGCGTCTTTGTGACTATTACAATTTAAAATAAAAGGGCCACATACCGTATTTTTTAGTGTACAGATTGCTGTTGGATCCATTTGCGGATCCCTTGATGTTAGAAGCCATGACGTGCACGACATACTGACTGGAGGCATTCAGTTCAGTCAGAGTGTACGAGAAGACATCCGGTCCAACGGTGACAACTGCCAAACAGAGTTACAAAGAGGTTTACTCTCGTTTCTTTTCACCTTTCTGAGTAAAAAGATGTCAATTTATACGCAAGTGACTCAATGCTACTTAAAGGCCAAATAAAATAAAGTAAGCACACATGCTTACTGATATTAATGATAACAAAAATGATGTATTTCGTTTGTAAGTTAAAAAAAATATTTTGTTGATGCAAAATGTCTAATTATAATTCAGAAATGGTTTTAGGTCTGACCACAATATCCACTTGGGGGTTTTCCATGGCAGGAAAACACCCTAAATGCAAATGACTAGCTTTTAAATACATAAAAGGGGACCTGTAATAATATTGTTATTATAATGTTTTAAATACTTTATTGATTTCTTCCAGTAGGACCCGATTCTGGTTTGTTTTTTAATACTATGTTTAATCTTTGGTCATTTTTATTCTATTTATTTTTATTTTTAGCTTTTTCGTGTTTATTTTTGGTCTATGCTCGTTTGTGTGTTGTTTCAGTTTGGATATTGTTTGTATTATTTGAAATTTTGTTGCTTTTGTATTGTTAAAAACTTCCTTATTGTTACAGTCAATTTGTTGATGGAACATTCCAGCATCGGGTGTTTTATTCAAATCAGTTTCTGACATAATGTGCAGAACGGCACCTCTTCACCTTTCATGAGGTTCATAAAACTGACTAAACAGTGCATTACAGTTATGGGCTAACTAACATAATATTAAGATGGTGGTCATAATGTTATGCCTGCTAGGTTTTGTTACGATCTTTCCTACGTTGTAAATGATGTGAAAAGAAAAAGCTGGACTTGCATTGCTCCTTGTCTCCGGTTTTATAGAAAATGGTGTGATTGGTTAGGAACCCCCGCTGACTGTCGACTGGAAGCTGTTCCCACTTCAGCTGGGCTCGATTCTTCCCTGTTGTAATCACTTGAACAAAAGGGCCCTTCTCAGGAGCTAAATTTACAGACAATCATTAAAAAAAGTTAAATAAGTTCTACTTGTTAACTATTATATTATAAAAAGAAGACAAAAATACATCGAGTTAAGCAGGAAGCTGATACATACGCCCTTGTTGAAGATAGGCTTGTACGTTGGCGGGCTTTCCTGGCAGGCTGTAAAACACGTTGAAGTGCATTTCTTGATAGATCGGGTAAACGGAGATGTTGTAGCGTTTGAATGGTTGAAAGTTTCCTGAGAAGTATCAGAAAGAATGAAAAATCACAATCAAGCAATCATCTTCGGTATTTATCAGACTCATTTATCTCAATCTATGTGACAGATTACAGTTCCAGTCTGAGCAACTCTGGTGTTAAAGGTTAGAGGCCCAACAAGAGACAACCTAGCATGGGTGAGGTTTTATACCAGCAACATTTGTATTACTAATCTTGTATCCTAACCTCTAGTTTTACATTTTATAATCTTCTAATCTTATAATCACAACTTTATAGAATTCTTGAGCAAATAAAGGTTAAGAACCTCGCTCAGGGCAGTGGAACTTAAGCCATCGTAATCATCATAATATTATGTTTACTTATAGAGACAATCTACTTTACCATTTTAAATTTGATTTTAGCTCTGGGTGGAGATCATATGCACCTCAAAATAATTCACCAGCACGACACTAGAGGGCGCCATGTTTCTGAGCGTTCTGTCATGTTTGTGTTTACTTCTTAGTTTCAGTGCTGAGAGATAAAGGTAATCGTGTTTTGATGACTAGAGTGCCCCTTGTGGTCTGCATCGCGGCGAGGTTTAATTAGACATTTTTAGAGGTGCACATTGGGCTACGCAGAGGCTCTGTAGAGAGGGTTCCACGTCGCGACGGCTTTTCAAGTCAGCTAAATAAAGACTCGAGTCAGTAACTCACCTTCGAGGCAGGCAGTTGAAGATTTGCGTGACACTCTCTGCCACCACATCTCTTTATCAGGGATCGAAACCGTTTCAATCAAATATTCCACCACGTTTGATGTTTTGAGCCAGTTCACACACAGTTTGCCATCATGCACTGTCCAGTTCAGTTCATTCACTGCAAGAAATTCTGCGAGGTTATAAAAGAACATTATTTCAGTTTGTTGCATCAGTTATGAAGGTGATCATGAAGTTATAATGGATGATTATCGATGTATACTGTACAAATTATAACCATGCTTGCTTACTTCTCCCGGGTTGCGGGATCAATAAAGTGGCTCTAGGAGAAACTCCAACAGAATTATTGGCGGTCATGTATATGTACGTCTTCTCGCCATTCAGATGCAACTTCAGCTCTTGCGGATGAACAGGAAGACTCTTATAACCATTAGAATGTGTCTCACCCCTGTTTATTGTGATGTTATATCCCAGTATTTTGCCATTTGATAAGATTGGATCCTGACACAGAAAATAAAGACTGAACATTTAAAACTCTTCTTATACATACATGCATATAAGCAAGAATATAAATATGACATATCTTAATTCACCTTCCAAACAAGCTTCACATAAGTGGCGTTATCTTCTACTTCGTAGAACCGCCAGATATCTGGTTTACTTTGAGGAACTAAGAAAACAGTGCAGTAATTAATGTCATATTTACGTTTAATATTATTAAAACCATCAAGCAGATCTCCCTAATAAATAAAGCGATAAATAAAATGATAATGTGCAGCTGATAATTCAAAGCAATCACACAAACATGACTAATATGGTTTTAACATGGTTCGAGAGCCACACATAAAATTGTGCAGTAGATATAAGTAGAAACAAAACCTGAGTAAGTTAAGAAATGCCAAAACATTATAGATGACTAAGGGGCTCTTAGGTTGTTGGAATGGTCCATGTAGGGACTAGTCACAACTTCACAAACTGCAGTGAAGTTCTTGATCACCGCCTGGTGTCAATTAAATACATTTACATTGTACAGTCTAAGCAATTAGGGTAAAGGGCCTTACTCAATAGCTCAACAATTGGAAACATGGTATACATGGATATACCACCTGGAGCCCAACTGGCAGTAGTGGGGCTTAGACCAGTGGTCTTCTGCTCTCCAACCCGACAATACGGTTAAAGACTACTTAAAACTAAGACTCACCATGTTCGGGTGTCCACGCCGTGACATTTGGACACCATTCGCTCCAGAAGCCCAGATTTCTGTAATGCTTACAGCGTATCTGCACCACATACTTAGTAAAAGGTTCAAGTGATTGTAGCCGATAGGACTCGACATAATTCTTCAGGGAATTATTCGACGCCTGAAATAAGGCAGCAAAGTTCAAATCATACGATTGAAAAGGTTCTGAAATATTTATCTTCGTTATCACAAGAACAAACATTCATGTATGTATATATATTAGTGGTGGGACTTGATTAAAAATTTTAATCGAGTTAATTACAGGGTCTGTAATTAATTAATCGCAAT
>JAOUQU010415681.1:0-21478 GCA_028566735.1 Ammoglanis amapaensis
TTCTATACTACTTTATTTACACGCCATCATTAACACATTACATGTAGCAGCAATGTAACCCCACTTCTATACTACTTTATTTACACGCCATCATTAACACATTACATGTAGCAGCAATGTAACCCCACTTCTATACTACTTTATTTACACGCCATCATTAACACATTACATGTAGCAGCAATGTAACCCCACTTCTATACTACTTCATTTACACACCATCATTAACACATTACATGTAGCAGCAATGCAACACCACTTCTATACTACTTTATTTACACGCCATCATTTCAAGACAAAGTTTATTTACAGTCACCGACTGACCAGGGCTCTGACCAGTTACTATTCTATTAACTTGTTTAGTAGAAGTTTCAGGTTTTCTATCAATACATCTGTGTTTGAATGGCAATTAATGTTTAATTAACTATCTAACCCACCATACACATCATTGTGGAAAAAACAGACTGATTTTATTTTTATTTTCTAAGTTTATTTAAAACACCAACACATACAGATCTTATGGATTACGACTGTCCACATTTTAATCTAGTCTTACGTCGATTTGTCATCTTATTTAAACTATAATTCAGATACACTTTTGAATACTTGCTAGTTGTGTAGTAGAATCCTGCTTTCCTCAAACTTGATCAAATTAAAACAGCATAACAATGCTTAGATGTTTTTGCTTTTCTCATCTATTGTCTCATCTATGCTTATTCACCTTCATATAATGCTTGTAGAATTATTTAATAAACAACTGGATGGAAACCTAAAGTGCTTTGAATGAAAAACTGAAATAAACTTACACAAACTTAGGCTTTATTGCTGTAGAGCAATCCAGGTCAAATGTTCAACTTGTGTTATGAGGCTTGTCACCGTTTTTCTTATATACTTCAGCATGGTTTTATTTCTCTTGCTGCTGTTGTTGTAAATTGCCAGTTGACGTGTTTGTTCTACTTTGTGTTTGTGAATTGCTACTTGCTTCCGTAATGATTCAGTGCTGGTTAAGCACAAACTGTATTTTTTATCGAAATGTTACATGCTACAGTTATATTTATGATACTGAATTTATGTCTATTCTTCTAATGTATGCAAACCAGGGTTGTCCACCTGTCGTACATGTTGAAACATGTTACTGTTGTGCTGGGTGCCTTTCATTCTTATATTTAAATGCACCTGCATGGATCACACAATGTAAAGCACACTTTTTCTAGGTTGTTTAGTCAGCTGAGATGCGTTGGTGATTTAGCTTTATCTAAGTTTTCTGTTCTTTTCTCCCTTTCCCAGCTATCAAAACCAAGCTGGACTCCCTCAAATAACCATCACAATGAAGGTAAGTGTCTGAAGTCTTTAGCCATGGGCAGCTGTTGCAGACACCTCTCTTGACCAGGCACACTTTTGAAACTTTTCCTCAGCCCAATGTGATTTTCTGAAAGTTTTTTTTTCCTTATAATAAACAAGTTAAGAACTTAATACACCTATTGTTTTTATAACAAATCTGTATCAGTTTTTAATATTCATTAAGTTTGTAGTTCAGACTTGTGGATTTACAATTGAGCACTCACAAAAAAATAAAAGGCTTTGCTCAGTGGCACAACATTCCTACTTGCTGTTGTGAGATTGAAACAAAACCCCTTTGATGACTTTAATTACCTTAACCATAGAGTTATTACGTCCTTACTTTAACTTAATCGTACATTTCTATTTCTTTTAATGTTAACTTCTTAGACCAATGACATCCACCTCTGCAATTTCAGTTTCTACTTGAAAGTAGTTCCTCTCTACAAATTGAATGTTTTAAATATTTTGATCACTGAAGCATACTGCCGAACACATACGGAAGTTTGATAGACATTGACAGAAGAGATTTTCAAATCGTCAATCTATCTCTTAAAAACGACTGTCTACTAATCCTACATGATTAGTTGAATGTCTGAAAATATAGGGATGATGGAATGAAATATGAGTTTGCCTTAATAGTAGGTTTAGCAAAGCTTTGTTAAGGCCACATCAATCTTCTTTATATTTAAACTAGATCACCTATCCATTCCATACAAAATATGTATAAAATATGCAAGTTTTTGTTGCTTTGCTTTGTATAGTTAAACAGCTAAAGACTCTTTACAAAGGTTATGATCACCGATTCCTGTTGTACTGTCTAGTTTTGATGCTAATATTTCTAATTCTAAAATATTATATATTTTCATGTTGTTTTTCATTATTTGTTTTGCTCCTCTCTGTAGGTAGCAGATGAGCCTGCCTACCTTACTGTGGGAACTGATGTAAGCGCTAAATACCGTGGTGCCTTTTGTGAGGCAAAAATCAAGACTGTTAAACGCATGGTAAAAGTGAAAGTAAGTTCTGTATTTGATACTTTGCCCTACCTGATTTTTAACCAGCATTACCTTTTTAACGGCATTGTGCGATGTTTATATTTTTGGTATATTTTCATTATTCATTTGTCGCATGTGCGCCCAATTTTAGAACTTTCGATACTTGAGGTTCTAAAGCTTCCAGCTCATCTGTGAGAAGTCGGTGCCTATTTAGGAAACATCATTTTTAATGTTATTATACGGACACATTTTATTACACGGACAACCTTCCGGCTTGCAGTCGCTGGTGTATGTTCAGTTTCTTTATACCAAACTTGGCACACATTTGCCAAAAACAAATCACTTGCAAGACAGAATGGTCTTCATATACCTAAGAACGGTTTGTGTTGGAAACACAAAGGAAGGGTGTATTTAAAGTAAATATATCTATCTTATTTAAAAGTGTGTCAGTAGGTTAGATAAAGGATTAATCTGATCGTGTTTTGCCTTTGTCCTGGTGGCTTGATGTTTAAATGTCACAGAGTAACATATCTGTTTACTAGTGGCACCTCTCATGCAGACTTGTTCAGATAACAGGCGTTTATGTTTTCATTGATGCGACCATGGTGCACTTTGCTCTAGCAGTCTGTCAGTGCGTAGGTAAATGTTTACAGCATGTGTGGTTTAGATCTAGTAATCATATTCACATCTGAATCATCTATTTTGCTGTGCTTATTATTTGAGTGCAGCTTGAATAATGTTTCATAGTCTTGGTCTTAGTCTGAGAGTTTCTGCGATGGTCTCTAAGGATAAACTACTGTTCTGGATAAAGTACTGCTTCTGGATAAAGCTTTATTTAACTATCGTTATATACTGATTCATGATTCCTCTGTGTAATTCACTAAAAATGTGCACCAACTACACTTGCCTATTAATATTGTGTATTAAAGTCCGCAGTTTTAATGCCCGTCCGTGTACTAATCACATTTTCATCTACCACTGACTTGCTTGTGGAAAACGCTGGCAGTCAGGAAGGAATACCCTGGACTCTGGGCTCATTTATTATAGGGTTTCCTCTTTAGACATGCGGAGTAGTTTCTGTGTTCCTGGCCAGCCAATAGTATTACTGAGATTTGAGGCCAGATCTCAGCGGTGATGAGCTAGTCAGTGGAATCATGCCACCCTAGTGCTGAGCCACAATAGCATATGAAAAACCTGAATTCAACCAGGAAATGCTGAAAGAGAAACACTTTTCATGCACTTTGGAATGTTATTTGTAGTTGGAGCTGTTCAGTAGGTACACTGATACCTCACAGCGAGAAGGTCATGGGTTTAATTTCCAAGTGAAGCAGGGTTTCTAGTTCTCATGTCGTCTATGCGGCTTGTCTAGTCTAAAGGTGTATGATTAATTGGAGCTACAACGCCGTCTTTTGCGGGGTTTGACATTCAACCTGATTAATCTTGTGTAACCTGTAATTACTCGTGCTTTCATGGAAATAAACACAGTGTTAAGCACGGCATTAAAATCCTAATAAATAAATAATCAAAGGGAAATAGGAAGTCAGTTCTGCTATTTTCAGCTCACTCGAACACATTTTAGTTTGCAGTGATATTTAGAAAATCATCATATTTTCAGACCGTACACAACTTCTTGAAAGTCAATATTGTTAACACTGAGTAACTAAATAGTTGAGACCAAACGATTTTTCTGTTCTTTTAAGAATACGTTACCTTCTGTTATAAAAATAAAAAAGCCCTTTGGTGACAGTTTATGAAGTGCCGAGTGTGTCAGTTACACAATCTGATTACTGTAGCTTGACTGAATCTTGTTTCTCTCGTCTTTCATGCTTTTTTTCCAACCCACATGTCTTTTCCTCCTGCTGTTTGTAATCCTGTGTACTGCGGCTGTGTTCTGTTTTAGGTAGTGCTCAAAGGAGACAGTAGCTCACAAGTTGTGCAGGATGACCAGGTCAAAGGACCATTGAGGGTAAGATCAGATCAACTCTTGTGATATTATTTATGTTGTACATTGACTTCACGCTCTGCTAGCTGTATCAACCTGAAACCAGTAAATAGAATGAAGTTATTATTTAAAACTATTTGCTTGTGGCTTATCTTTATACGTTTTGTGGGCCAGATAATGTGCATGCAGTTTGTGTCTTTTTCCAGGTTGGCTCTACAGTGGAAGTGAAGAGTGCAGAGGGGGTGATTAGCGAGGCCATCATCAGTAAACTCACAGATGCTAGCTGGTACACCGTGGGTAAGCACTTGCACGAATAAGTAGCTTACTTTTTTGGCTATGGTTTTGTCCTTGTTATTTATATTTTCTAGCTTTGTAAGTTTCTTGTTTGAACAACTTCCACCTTTCCTCCTAGTGTTTGATGATGGAGATGAAAAGACGCTAAGAAGAACTTCACTCTGTCTTAAAGGGGAAAGGCATTTTGCAGAGAGTGAGGTACGGAGCCGTCACACCATTTATTTTTCAATTTTATTTCGTGACAAAATTGAAAACTTAAGTTTTTGTTTTTATAGACTTTGGACCAACTGCCCTTGACCAATCCCGAGCACTTTGGCACTCCTGTCATAGGAAAGAAGACTAATCGAGGGAGGAGGTCCTCTCAAGCAGTGTGAGTATTCATTTCATTCATTCGCGTATCGTGTGGTCTTTATTCAAGTGACCCACAAAACGTGAATCTATTATTTTTGGTATGGTTTGCATCTTTCTCAGAAATAGAAAGACCTTTATTGTTATAGAAAAGTAAGAGATAATCACAAATATTTTAATTTCTTTTTTCAAAACAAGAGAAATCACATTACTGTATTGTGAAATGTATCCCATTGTGTCTTATGTCGTCTATTTTGAGGCGACTTTGCACCCAAATAGTAAAAAAACAACCTGTGACATTCTGGCTGTTCCAGTGCTACTTCAGTAATTTTATCGCCGCTTCATTTACATATGGGATGCCATGGCTACTTAGTTTACTCCTGTTCTTTTCTTAGTGGTGTTCACAACACTTTTGTGAGTTGCATTTGTAATTTTATGATGGTTTTCTGGCTGTGAGCCATTTTTTCTTGAAGGAACAACAGTGGCCTTGCACCAAGTCACAGTAGCACAGCTTCAGTTTCAGAAAACTTTCACCACAAGTTAATTACAAGGTTTAGAATTGGAGGTCATTGGGCAAGAAAAACAACAAACCACAAAGTCTGCTGGTCATTTAGAATCTACATTGGGCACCCTGATTTGTAAACATAATGTTTTTTTAGTAATGTCACAGTAAATATCATCATGAATCTTTCATGTATGAGATTACTAATAGCTTTATTACTGGTGATCATGGTCTGTGCCTAATCTCCATAATCTTGTTGGAAATCCTGCCAGAGTGAACGGTTTAAGCACATGTTTTTTTTTGTGTACGGTTTGTATTCATTTTAACAAGTGTGCCCTTGTGTGTTCTAAATTTAACTGAACCCCTGAATAGATCACAAGAAAAGTTATGTAATCACGTCGGACCCGTGTGTAGATTCACAATACTACAGGCTGCAGTAGAAAGAATGTTTTAATAGGTTTCAAATGCAGCAGTTTTGAATGACAGCTGAAAGTGCAGCAAGTTTAGTGGTGCTGGAGCGGGGGAGGGGCACAACATAGAAAAGAAAGGACCATGGGTGAGCGGGAATGGTTACCCTCACCCACACATTTTGCTGGTTACGACAAAATAGTTTTGCCTCCCCCACCTGTTGTGTGTATTGACCATGTGCATAATGTGTCCCACCCGTAGAACAAACGGACACCGGGTGTACCTAACTGTAGTACGATTGTGTCTTACAAAGCAGGATGTAAAAACAAAAAACAAACAAACAAAAAAAAACCCGATTTCTTTCAATCAGCATTATTAAAGTTAACATTTCAAAAACTTTACAAAAAAAAAAAAACTTTTCTACATGGTCTCCTTCATGTGTGATATATTTATACTCAGTGCTGTTTAATTCTGCCAGCCAAAATGTTTCGGTTGAACCTAAAGCCACTTTTTTCATCATCACATGAAAATATTTTATCTTTCAAAGCTTCTCTCAGTAGTAATCACATGGTGTATAAATCTGGATTATAGAAATGGCTGATAAAGTTACTCATAGTAATAAAAATGTATCCCATTATTTGTTTATATCTTATTCTCAATCATGTGTAATCCATTCTTTTTCTTCCACAACGTTAACATTTATTTTTCACCCTCATGAGGCTATTTTACAAAATAAAATAAAAATATTTAAATAAGGAATTATTCCTCCGCATTAAGCCAAATCCACATGTTTACATACATTAGGGAACACACATTATGGGGTAGCAGTGAGCATACATGCTTGGCATGCTGGGCAGCCCTGGCCATAGTGTCCAGCGAGCAGTTTGGAGCCTGTCTGTTAAGGCACTTTAGTTGGGACCTGTCCACTCTGGGAATCGAACCAGCAACCCTTTTTTTACCCCTGCAGCCAACCATACATACTGCATCGACATTTACTTTGATTTGCTTTCATTTTATATTTCATTTTAGCTTTTTGTTCTAAACGTTCGAACTTTTCTAGTGTGGAGGATGAGAAGGAGTCTTCATCCAGTGAAGAAGAGGAGGAGGACCGACGACGGTTAAGCGATGATCTCTTGGGAAAGGTCGCTTGCATTCAGCCTGGATCAGACGAAGAACACTGGTATCATGCGCTGGTAAGCACTCTTCTAATAAAGCAGAAGTTTAAAAACCAACGTTTTGTATTTGACAGATTTCTCTCGTTTCTGCTAGGTGATCTCACCCAGCTGCTACGACGACATAACGGTCAAAAAGGACCAGTGCTTAGTACGATCATTTGCCGATTCCAAGTTGTAAGTATGCAATTTCCAAAAACACTGCTGTCCCAGGCATGTCTCTGAATGATCTAACAATGCTTTGGTTTGATGTTCTTCACGTTCTCAGTCACACCGTAGCCCGGAGTGATGTCTGTGAAGTGAGTGAGGACACCATCTCAAAGTCCGAGTTCTCCAACAAAAAAGGTCTGTCTGCACCACCCCTGCCTTGTGACCATTAATGGGCCTCATGCGTGAAATCTAATAATGAATCTTTTTACACAGGCTGTGAACAAGCGCTGCACTTCCTTCAGACCAAGCAGGTCCCGGATGCCTGGAAAATGGATATGAGTGAGATTCTAGAATCCTCCAGCAGCGATGACGAGGAAGGCAAGGAAAGTGAGGAAGAGGAGAAGGATCCAGAACCGGAAGAGGTAAGTTATTAACTTCTTTCTGAATCCAGATTTGGCGATTAAAAAAAATTAATCTCATTAATGTATTGAATAATCGATTATGTTGGGAATCTCTGGATGTTGGGAGCTGTTTTGTTGTTGGTAGGTTGTTCATAGCAAATTTTTCTGGCCATATTTTATTTACAATTTCCAAACGTTCAGCAGATGAAAAAAGCCTAAAGTGCTCTGAATGCGTGTTGCATTGTTTTCCATTGAGTTTCGATCATATAAATAATTTCACACACACAGTGAAAACATATAACCTGCAAAACAAACTATAAATGAAATTGTTACACAAGGCATAAAATGTGCTATTTCTATCCATAAAAACTCAAAATAATTCTTGCTTAAAACATCACAACAAAAAGTGTTTTGTGTTTATATATATATACATATATATATATATGAATTAGACTTTGTCAACTCCATGATAATACATATATAGTACCACAAGATAGGATGTGTTAAACACAGAGTTAAATTTAACATGCACATTTTAATATAGAATGAATCTTTCAGTAAACATATGGCTGCCCGGGCGGTGATCCTGAGTCGAAGAGTCCTTTCTATGTGAAGTTTTCTTCCGGTTTATTTGTGGGTTCCCACCGGGTGCTCCAGTTTCCTTCTACAATCCAAGGACATGCAGTCAGGCGAACTGGAGATTGTAAATTTTCCATGACAGTGATTTGACTTGAGATCCTAAATTGATGATTGTTTGTTTTACACTTTGTTGTATAGCCAATAACTGTCAAACATGATGTTACAATTCTATTAAATCAATTTAAATGTTTCACTGGGAATCTTAACATCAAAAACTGATATTGAGCAATGTGGCTGTTTATATGCAACATTGGAAGGCTTCTTTATTGGTGTTTAAACATTTTGATGCTGTAACTGATGATCATCCTTTAATAAGCAATCACAAGTATACTTGTATTGACCATGCTGCTGTTGATCTGACGGCAAAGCTCCCTCTAGAGCAGACCTGGGCGTTTTACAGCCCACAGGCTACATACGGACATGGGCATTCCTGTCCGACCCGCGGTATGTCTCATATAAACACAAATAGACAAGCATTTATTATGCTGTGCGTGCAATACAACTGTGTTGCTTCTTCTTTGATGTACATGAATATTTACAGAATCTTCGTAAACCTCTTATTACAAGTAGCTGCTTTATCAAAATATATAAGTGACCACTTTTTACAGACAGAATTAAGTTTTCTTCGGTTTGACACTCTCAGTTGAAGCCCTCTTTAGAAATTAATTTCCCGACCCTGTTCTAGAGCGCACTCCTGCTTTTTCATCAGGGCTTCTTTGAGCAAATGGACCTGCCTGGAACTTGACCAGGATAAAACAGTTAGAATTTAAGGAGACTTTAGATTTACAGTGAGATGACAAAGTATAATTTGTTGATTTTCTTCTCGATGTTGGTGTCGATTAGTAATATCTGCTGTTACTTATTTTGGTCTGTGCTTAATTTGTGGTGGTGGATGGGTGTACTGATTTTTGGCTGCTGATTACTAAAAGCTTGAAGTGACCTTGTTGGGTAAAAGTTTGCTGGAGTTCTAGCATGATGCAGTCTGTGGAAATATTACAGTGCTAAATTGTGCAAGTGGATTGGAAGATATTCTCAGACACGCTGTCCTGCAGTACCTTAAGTGAATCCAGTGAATAGCCTCAGCATGCAGGATCCCCCCACCACCTCCTTCTCCTTCTTTTTTCCAAACTTGAAATGACAATGCTTCATTCTTCCTTCTCCCTGGCCTCTGGCTCCATGGCAACCTCTACTTCCTATGGTTAAGAAAGCTGTAGGGATTGGCTGTAGGCCAGTAGAGGTACCACACCTCTACTGTGGTTTTGCCAGGCTCATCAACTGGGTATTTACTAGATAAGCTTGGTTTTGCATGTATTTAAATACAATGAGGATTGTTTTTCTTTTGTTTTCGGTTTCTGTTGTATTTCCACAAAAAAAAGTCCTCAATGAAGCTTTAAATGAAACTCTTAAGCGGAATTGGATGTGATATAAGAGTTTATTTGAATCCTAGTTTAGTTTGCCTCTAAAGTTTACAAACATCTGGTTCATTGTTTAACTGTTACTGTAAAGCATGTTTTTGTACGGTGGGTAGCCTAACAGCCTGAAGGTCCTGGAATGATCGACGTGAAGTTCTTCTTCTCCTCAAGTGCGGTTTCCCTGAAGTCCAACAACTTTTAAACATTGTGAATTGGAGATACAAAATTGTACTTGTGATTGGCCACACAAGATTAATCAGTTCAAGTCTTTAAAGTCAGTCAGTAACTACTGTCCTGTCATAAATTTCAATAAAATGTTCAACGTTATGTAAATTAAAACATGATAAAAAAAAAACCTTCTACCTACATAAATGGCTTCGGCATAGCACACAATGTTCAAGGTTAAAGAACGTAAAGCAGTTTTACTCTGTATACATGTGAATTTGGCTGGTTTTCATTGTTCTTGTAAACGCTGATACTTTACCTAGGGATGCACCACTTGTTTCTGCTCACAGCAGCCTTGCATTATTCAGTCAATGAGCAACCAGTTATTGAGAAACAATATAGTCTGGTAGAATAATGCGAAGTTCAAAATATGCTTTTAATTCTAATTAGGATGGCTCATTCAGTATCTCGCAGCAAGAACTTTCTGGATTGCAAGGCTGGGTGCTTTGGGTTCTTTCTGTTAGAAGTAAATCCACATTGACAGAGGACATGAATTGGCGACCCCCAAGTCTCCATGACTGAGATTTAAACTTGAAGTGATTCATTTTGTGTTCTAATTTGTAAGTACCTTTCCTGTCAACGTTGTGACCAAAGATTGAAAAGCGTAATAACATCCTAATGAATATTTGGAAACGGAATCGAGATTTGCAACGCAGGCTGCTGTACATTCTCCAGTTGCCTTCAGCCACATATATCAATTCATTTAGGTTTAAACGAGAAAAGTATTATATATGAATATTGCTACCAATGAAGATGTCTTGCTTCTCTGTGTACTGAATTTTTTTTTTATAATAAGGCTACTTATAACATTGAGGAAGAGCTTCTATATACACACTTCCTTATTCGTTCTAATTCGCTATGACTTATATTCTGCTGGCTTAACTAGTTTTGGTGTTCATCATACCGATCGATATCACTGTAATATTCACCCTCGTGTTTTGTTTATAGAACACCATATTTTTCCATTGGAATGGGGTTTTCATAGAATTGTTTCTATCATGATCTGTATTAACTAACATTCAGAAACGTATGTTTTATTTTGTGAACATGTTTTTACTGTACATCACTGGATCCACTGATTTATGAGTGAGTCATAACTACTAAGCTACACAAACTAATGCTACATGCGCTACATGCACTCCAGTTAATGTCGGATATTGTAGACACATGTTTTAGTCCTATTACTCACGGTTTATCAGTAAAATTAGCTAACAATGTATAAGAACTTTTGAAAAATACAATTGTAAAAGCACAATTAGTAAGCATTGTCTATAATCTCACACAAGTTGGCTTACTCAGTTCTGGAAAAGAGTTCTGATTCGGTTTTAAAAATCGATCTCATCTTATGATGTCACAGTAACCATTAAACAATGTTATCATTCAGCTGGCCCAATGATGTTCAGAAGACAATGTACACATAACAAAACATGCAGGGGTCAGAACATGATGGTTTCCATTTCTAATTTTAGATTGAACGATCTCGTTAGAGCTGGAATTCCAAATATGGGCCTAAAAACATAGCACAGAGTATTAAACGACGACAGGACTACAGTTGTCCATTAAATAATGTGTAAAGACTTGTTTATATGAAACTGTGAGGTATGTTTTATAATCCAGCTGGTTACAAAGAATGTTTATCATTGAGTCACTTTTATGACATTTTTCTACATGATTTATAACAAAAACAAAGGGGTCAAACATGATGAGAGCAGAGAATGGTTTCGCTTACCTTACTGATGTCAAGTGATGAAACGTTTCTCTTGGCTGTCTGACTTGCCTCTCGTTTTCACTAAACAAGTTATTTGAGTGAAGCTGTTTAAACAGCTAATTGTCTGTTGACATGTTCTCAAAGATGTGCTGCAGTTCATTCATGTGACGAACTTCTTTCCTCCTTTTACGTTTTATTGTGTCTGTAGCCTGATGATGAGCCAGATCCAGAAGAGCGAGATCACTTTCTACAACAGCTCTATAAGTTCATGGAAGACCGAGGTAGATGGACATCCATTTGTCTCCTTGAGACTTTAATATTTGATTAATTTTAGTTGGTCTGTTGTACTATTGTAGTGCAGTTCTGATTGTGTCGCTTGTTGTCTAGTATTCTTTACAAACATCTGCTCGGTCTATAGGAACACCAATCAACAAACCTCCTGTGTTGGGTTATAAGGACTTAAACCTCTTCAAACTCTTCAGGCTGGTTTATCAGCAAGGTGGCTGTGACAGTGTGAGTGGCCTTAATTACTTTTCTTGCTGGAATCCGAATTTCTTACCATGCTGCTGTAGGTTGGGGTTACAAATGATGATCCTGAGAATGGTTTCGCTTGTTCGGCTGATGCTGAGTGATGTCAAGTTTCTCTTGGCTATCTGATTATCCCCTTGTGCATAAACTTTTTATTGCGACTGTCTTATAAATCTCAAAATGCCTTTTTATACTGACATGATGTTACTCCTGTATAACAGATCGAAAGTGGATCTATATGGAAGCAAGTTTATATGGATTTGGGAATCCCTGTCCTGAATTCTGCAGCTTCTTACAACGTCAAGACTGCATATAAAAAGTAAGTTATGTAATTTAGTCTGTTAATATATTCTAAAACCCACACTTCTGTGTGGAGTTTGTATGTAGAGTGTGTTCAGTTGTTTTGTGGTCAGAATGACGTGATCAGCTGTTTTGTTTGGATGACAGTCCAGGTTTTGTCCATGGTTTATTACAAGAAATACATCTGTAACTCAAATGGCTGAATATGGGCATGTATGAATTTGGCATAATTCTTTTTTGATGAGAGCTAATTTAATATTGTTAAAGTCAATAATGTCTTCAGATAAAGAATCAACTAACTTTTTATACACATTATATACATAATATATACATTATGCAGATGGTTCAAAGACAAATCAAGGAGTCACTGCTGCCATAGTAATTTGCCAATTCGGTTTAGGATTAATAATCCCAAAACTTTGTTCCATTTTTGCAGCAGATACAACTAGTGCTAGACTACATCCAGGATAATCAGCATCTTAAGTTATCTAATAGTACAGAATCAAAAAGCTGACTTTAGGATTTAGGAATCTCAACCATCATTAAAAGTAAAAATAGTCATTAGTAGATGTTAAAGCAAATCACAAATAATCAATGACATCTCTGATCTAACCATGTCCATACCGACTATCTGATCTCAGACTAAATATAAAAGCAGCAGGCTGGCAAAAAAAAAAATGGAAACGCAAACTACAAACTTAGAGATCCACCCTACTATAGAAATGGATAAAACTACGATGGGAACAATGTTTATACACAAGACGCTGCATAAGAGACACAAACTCTCCCACAAATAATTGCTGAAAGCAGAGCAGCTTCCCATTTTCTTCAGTAAAACATGTTTTCTATTCATATAAACGGATAAACATCAGAACAAAGTGAAATACTGTGAAAGAACTGAAATACTGTATAAACAAATACAAAAAACTATCGACTTCTTAAGGTAGCGTATCATCTACCTATATAAACTATAATCCTCCGTGGATTTTGAAAGACTACATTTATTATCTAGCCATGATTATAGCCACAGCAGCTGTCATGGTACTAAGCATCAAACGACAACAACGTCTGTCATTTTAATAGACTGTAATAGTGTTTGGAGATGTACCCCAAATCTGATTATATGTAATTCTGCACCATCTTGGTGCTCTGCCTTTTTAAAACTGAGAATATTTAGTTAATATTTTTTAGACATTTGATGTTTGATGTAGAACCTTTATTATTTTGACATTCGGCCCATGTAATGTATTTCGGGCCTTGAACAGGCCATGATCAGCATTTATGTATCAAATTATGTATGTATGGTTGCTGCACTAATCAATTTTTGCACTGTCACATCCTGTGCACGGTGTACATCTTGTGTAGTTTAAATGGACCGAATGTGTAAAAGAAAACACGTAAATAATTCATGCTAACTTGCTTTTAGATATCTGTATGGCTTCGAAGAGTATTGCAGATCAGCTCAGATCCAGTTCAGGACTGTGCATCATAATGAGCCTCGGCCAGTCTCCGTGTCGATTGTAAAGAGTGCTGAACAGAAGGAGGCGGAGGACGAAGAGGAGGAGGAGGAGGAGGAAGACGAAGAAGAAGAAGAAGAGGAGGAGGGGGAAGAAAAAGAGAACCAACCCGAGCAGATTCAGGCTGAGCCTGAAGCATGTAAGGACAAGCCAGACGAAGACGAGTCTGATGCAGAAGATGACAAAAGCCACAAAGATCTTTTCTCTCCCAGGGTAAGTGGTGTGTTCACACCTTTCAGTTTCTGCTGCTGCTTTAGTTTCGGGTAAGGATGGGCATGACGCTGAAAACCAGCTGGAAGAGATTACTGAAGAGTGGATGATTTTGTATAATACAGGCTACGTGCTTATACTGGTAGTTTAATGGTGGCTGCAGGAGTAAGAGTAAGGTTTAATATAGAGCAATTGCTGGAATCGTTCTGGCTGTATGCTAGTGGGACTGGGTAGTATATCGTAAGCATCTATGTATTTTTCGATGTGTATCATTTATGTATATAACATATTCGCTCACACAATTGAACTGCAGGGTGTATTACAAGAATTATATCTTTAATTATATTTACACAGTGTTTTTAAAACCTAGTGCTCTGGCTACATAGTGGAATCTTACAACCTGTGCACACTCCTGTATAAGTATACTAAATTGCAGTTAATACATTATGCTGCCTAATATGGTATCTGATCCTAAATGGTTTTTTGACTGAATAACATGTTTGCGGTGAGGGTGATCCCAGCATTCAGTTCAGCACTTCTTAATAAAAGTACACGGATATGGCATGATGCTTGCTGATGGGGCTGGCTGATCTGCTGAATTAGAAAATGTACATGTACCAAATTAGGGATTGAAATGTATAACAAACCAATCTAATTATATATTGGCACAGATTTCCCAAATTTCCCTTTTGTTTTGTAATTTCAAAGACTGTAGAAGTTCAATAATAGTAACAGCAACACCATTAATATAAATACAAATTTATATACCAAAATATCTTTTAATACCAGAAATATCATACAAATATAACTTATGTAAACACAACCTTTTTACATTATGAAAAGTGCAAAGCCATGAAAAGCTCTGCAGACCTCTCACGGTCATTAATCCAGTGGACTACAGTTCCCATGCTCCCTCAGGCTGGCATGTGATTATCACCGGCCTCAAGCTAATCCTGATCCTCGCAGTATCTAGAGTTTTAATTTAGTTCTGCTGTGTTCAGTGTACTGAAGCGTATTTCAACACTTGTGTAATGTCGACAGTATTTGTGTACACACCGTGCATTCACTTATTACTCTAACCGCTACCGTGTAAACGTCTTGTTGGCTTGTGTTGTTTACTTGTGTGCATTCTTTACTTTATTACTATCTGCCTGTTTATCTTCTGGTTTTGGATTCTGCATGGGTTTGAATTGCCCATTCTTTCTCTGATATATATTTGGCTAGTTCATTTCTGCTCTCATGATGTTTGTATTTTCATTAAAAGGCAAAATGTTTCCATTTTTACAATCATGATTTATCAAATTTCAAACAGCTTTTATTTGGCAGAACCAAATTAATTTTGGAAATTGCCCCACTCCAGTGTCCATGTGTGCTGCTTTGTCAATGTAGACAAAAATAGTGATGGTCATAGTAAAAATTAATACCAGTTAAATTTGCCAACGAAAAAGTTTTGTGTGATATTTTGAGGAGTTTATTCCTCTTTCCACATTATGCATTCTGGGTCGTGGTGATGATTTTTACTTTATGATTCATTTGCATTGATGGCATTGGGAAAATAAATCGGAAAGAAGTGTAATCACTTGTATAAAGGCCACTAACGGCAGTGTCTCATGAGGTGTAGGAAGCTCACACTACAGCTGAGTAATGCAGTGTTTTCTAGAGTGTTGGAAGTCCATGCTAGAGCCAAGTATTGCAGTGTCTCTCAGGGCGTTACTGATTTATTGAGAGGTGTTTTTGTAGTCCTCTTGCTTGCTAGACTTCAGCTGCAATTCAGAAGTAAAGGAGTTAATCAGGTGATCTCCCTCTCCGCTGATTAGAGTCGACGGCGCTGTACGGTGACTCCTCTAAAAGCAGAGGTGAAGGAGTCTGTCAAGCCCGAAAAGGTAAAGGAGGAGAAAAAGGGGGAGGAGCTTCTGGTAGCAGAAGTGGTCGAAGAAGAGCCAAAGGAAAAGACAGAAGATCATTTCATTAAGCGACGTAGCCGGCGTTTCGAAGAGTCGGACAAAGACTCCGAGGAAGAGGATCAGGAGGAAGAGGAAGACTACGACGAGGACGGAGAAAAATCCAGATTTAAAGAAAGGTAAGTCATCGATCAACGTTGTTCCTTAAACTAACGGTAGATTTATGCTGCCCGTTCTTTAACCTGTGGGTTTATCTTTAACTAATTTGATTTGGGTGTGATCGTGGATGTTAATGATTTGCCAAACTTCCCTGCTAGTAACAGCAAAACTCGTAAAGCTCACCGGCTTCTCATGATGATACAAGAGAATGGTTTCGCTTATATGACTGATGTCATGTGATGTCACATTTCTCTTGGCTGTCTGATGAACGTCTTTAATTTGAGGTTTACAACATGTCTAGTTTTCACCACCACCACTTCATTTGCTGTTTAAACTGAATCACCTTATTTAAGTTTTTATGTGTTTTACGTGTTTTGTCACTGACATGAACCAAAAAGGAATCAAATCAAAGTTTATTTGTATGCAAGCCGTTTGCAAGCTTGTACTTGATTATCTGTTTACATGAGTGACAGGCCTTTTGTCTGCAGACTTACTTTGTTCTCGGATCGTTTTGTGTTTTCTACCTAATTTTTGCAAGTTTTTGCGATGACTTACATGTCCTCAGCACTTCAGCACAGCGACTCCAGTAGTCATCAGCAGTGCTTCAGAATAATAAAATTCTCACTCAAAATAAAAATGACTTTAGATTACACACATTTTATATAACATTTACATTATATATTTATATCATGTCTTTATATTTAGCTCTTGTCGATCTTTGTGCTACATCTTTTCAAAACCTTGAAATGAAATCGCAACTTAAGCTGAACTTGATTGAAAACGATTGAAGTGCGTGGACGAGAGAGCTTTATTAAAAGCTTTAATATGTGAATTATAAGAATAATAATTAAGAATGAATTATTAAGAAAGAGCATACATATTAAACCTAACACAATCCACACACTTTAGGTTTTTTGCTTTTGTATTTGGTGGGCAGTCTCTCTCGTTTTTTTTTTTTTTAATTGCTGAGTTGTAACTTTGCTTTTCTTGAAGCCTCCATGGTGTTTCTCAGATCTAAAACTAAGCCAATAGCAATTAGGAACATAAAGTTCAGCATCGATTTGGCCGCCAGCTTCTCTTTAGCGCTGTATTTTTGGTGAAATGGGTTTGAGATTCCGTACTGTACTTCACAGAGATGAGAAGGAAGACGGGGATGATGAGTCTGAGCACTCGGTCACTGGAACGAAAGTCAAAGTGAAATACGGCAAGGGAAAAGCACAGAAGATCTATGAAGCTAATATTAAGAACACAGAGACAGATGATGGTGAAGTCCTCTATCTGGTTCATTATTATGGATGGAATGTGAGGTAAGTCTTTCATACAGACAGATTTTGACTTTACGAAACAGGGTTTGGGACGAACATGATGACATAAGAGAATGGTTTCGCTTACTGGGCTGATTTCACATGAAGCAGCACTTCTCTTGGCTGTCTGATTGTCTCGGTGGAAACGTTTAAACTTACCTGTACTACAGTAAACAAGGAAATGGCTTTAAGATTTTAAGAACTACGTGGATGTTCATGGTAATACTGATTTCTAATCGTTTGTCTTTGTTTGACAGGTATGACGAGTGGGTCAAAGCAGATCGAATAATATGGCCTGTAGACAAAGGAGGGACAAAACGAAAACAGAAAAAAAAGGTAAAGGTGAGTAAAGCAAATAAAAACATGTTGTAGCTTGACGCATACGTGTCGGAGTTGTTTGAAAGTTTGTGGTTCCACTCAATCGGCAAATAACATAAAACCCAAACGCTAATAGTCCAACTATTATGAATAGCTGGTGGGGGTGTGAGAACTAAGAACGTTGTGTAGGGAAAATGTACGTTATAATGAGAAGTCTGAGCGAGTATTAAACCGGTCTGCTCACAATGAGAAGGTAAACATGAACTGTTGAGTTCTGTGTGTAACCAGTGATTATCTTTCTCGTCATGATTGTTACCTAATTATTAAGATTTTAACAGGATGTTTTACTCTTGGTTCCACTCTATGTATCAACAAGGTACATAATAATACCTGATGCACCACCTGCTCTTTCTTTGACCACTTTAAGGGGATTACATCATATTACCTTTCCTGAAACCAAACAAATTTTAATAATTTACAGGAAACTGATTATTTATAAAAAAATGATGAGATGAGGTGAGATGTACATGGAAAATTACAGAAAGTGGATTTTGCATGTCTTCTTTTGGACATTCACAGTTTGTCTTTGAGTGTTTACTAGGTGTTAGTCCACAAGATCTTTACTGTACTAACAGTGGTACTAAGTTATATCTAAAAGATATCGAATATGCCATACAAAGATCACTGACCCCCCCACCCGCCAACATGTGACTGAATATTCTGATCGAATGTTTCAAATCAGGGGTCACCAACCTTTTTGAAACTGAGAGCTACTTTTGGGGTACCAACTAACACGAAGGGCTACCAGTTTGATACACATCTGTGAAATCACAAATGTATAACCTTTATTTACATGTTACTATTAATAATTATATATTGTAACGTCTGTGGGTCGCGCGGAAAGGACGAGACGGATGTAAACAAAAGTCCTGTTTTATTAACACCTTCGGATAACTCGCGGTTACATTTCCGCCATCATTTTCCTCGTAGCATCGCCCGGAACATCGGAGCGCACACACACCGGTTCCCTCCCCAAAACTTTCTCGCTCCCTACACACCTGCACTAGGCTCCTCCCTCCCCTCTTAGCGCCCCCACACACACAAAGCATAAATAACTAGAACATGTGAACAGAGCACCCATAGCATTAAACAAACACATAACTTATAACATTAAGCGATCGCTACAATATATTACATATTGTGTAATTTTCTAATTTATACCAATGCAAGTGTGATAAAAAAAAGCGACAAAAAAACTAAAGCAGCGCACTGGTAAGTGTCACTATAATGAGCTTATTTTTAGAACAGGCCCACGTGCGACTCATGAGGTCCTTTCCGGCGGGCACCATGTTGGTGACCCCTGCACTACATATATACAAAATGAAGATAAAATATAATGTTTGTTTTAAAAATATTGCAACTCTAAACAAGATTTTTTTTTCATCTTAAACTAGAATTATTTTATAAAAACAATTTAGATGTTTCACATCATGCTCTACTACATAGCTACTAAACTAATGGTGTCAGTAGAACATACCGACGCCAACATTGTTCATATTTGATACACAGTAATCAATAAAAAAGACAGATTTTCCAATTAACAAAGCAGACAATCACTAACAATCATCTGGACATCAATTTAAAAAAAATTGACAACATTTGCAAACCTATCTCTAACTTAATTTCTTTATTATAAAGGGGTTAGTGATCTTCACTTAGGCTTTGAGATAATGTGAGATTTGAATATTATTAAATCGGTTTTGTTTACATTTAATTGGATGACGCTGCAATTCATCAAGGTCTTAATATTCATGATACACTGAGTCGTCTTATATGGCTACACATTTGTTAGTTACTTTTAAAATGCTGTGAAAGTAAAACCAAAAGTCTTATTGATTTTGTTATCAATTACGAAAGTTGCTAATTGTAATAAAAGCACAGTTTCTACAACCCTGGCTAGAAATGGTACCTTCAGTATTGGTTGCTTGTTACTCTGATCCCTCGGATCCTGCTTTAGGCAGGGCCAAATACTACTTCTAAATACTTTAATATTACCTAAAATATTTTTCAAATTATTTTTCTATTGGACAGCTCTAGTAAGAAGAAAAATCTATGGCAAAAACGGTTTTAATTAAAAAATAATACATGTTATTCTTTAAATATTCACTAAATCACTCTCTGTTTTACCTCCTGGCAGTACTGTAGTATTCCTTCCTTGGTGCCAATGCAGCTCTTGCTGCCAGTAGGATCAGACTCCCACTTGCCCGTCTGGACGTTGATGTGCATGTTCAGTTTGCCGCAGAACATGGCCACCTGAGGTTCAGCCAACAGCCCCATCGAGTCGTCTGATGGTACCTTCCACCAAAACAAAGATAAGGATCTGCTGTTAAAAATACTCATATAATAATATATTTTAACACATTTAACTCAATGAAAACAGTTCACATACATTACACGATCATGTGGCACATGCTTGTTGCTACCGTGTTTCCCCGATTGTAAGACGTGTCGGGGGTTTCAGGGGGGTCGGCTAATATAAGAAACACGGTGGTATTGCCGCCTCCCTGTCATCTAGCTGCGCGCCCTCTGATCTCAATGAGCGCCGCCTCCTGCCCACTTCCGCGCCGCCCCCCCTCCATACGTCACCGCGTCTGCCGCCTCCGTCTGATCCAAATGATCCAATACTGTTCAGGTTGTTAATAAATGTTAATTTTATGGTTTAAAAAAAATCGACATTTTCCCCCCAATATAAGACATACCCCGAAAGTAATACATAGTGGGGCTTTTGGGGATAAAAAGAAAGTAAGACACTGTCTTACTTTCAAGGAAACATGGTATTACAGTTAATCAGAATCAGAGAGATTTAGTTGTCATTACATACTAGTACATATTGAAACTGAACAGCGTTCCTCTGGGATTATCATGCAATATAGAACACTACAAAACTATAATAAACAGTGCCGTTACACAACAGTACAATAAATACAAAAAAGCCTATAATAAAAAGTTTTTAAATGACACACACAGAGACTGAGACCAAAAGATACAAAATAAATCATGTTTAATAACCAGAAAGACCGCCGGTTACACAAACAAAACAAACAGAAGCAATGACAATGATCCAGCCCCGACCTTCAGAAAACACTGGCTTAAGACCAGTGCACAATCCGTTTGAAACCACAACCAGGTGCGAGCCTCTTTAGAATGGAAGCGCAGGGGGAAAGGGGCGTGATCGGAGGCATCTGAGTGTGAGGACGCTGTTCCTCACAATCATATGTGTTTTATAAAGTATGTATGTATGTGAATGTGTGTCAAGTCCATCACACCCACAAACCCACGCACGCACGCACACCAAAACACACATTTCACAACTTTTACAAAAGCAAGTGACAAAATGTATATTTCTTAACACAGCTTGTAACAGTGCATAAAATGATTGTTCACACTCAAAGCCAACTGATGTTAATAACTGTTGTGTTTATTATTAAAGATGTAAAAAAAATCCAAACTATCATGGCCCTGTGTGAAAAAGTGATTGCCCCCCTCGTTACTATACTATAACTGTGGTTTTTAACACCCGAGTTCAATTTCTCTAGCCACATCCAGGCCTGATTATTGCCACACCTGTTCTCAATCACTTAAATAGGAGCTGCCTGACACAGTAAAGTCCACCAAAAGATCCTTAAAAGCTACACATCATGCCGAGATCC
>JAOUQU010415690.1:0-11124 GCA_028566735.1 Ammoglanis amapaensis
TATATATATACAAGTATTTAAAACAGGTGATAATACCCATGATGGTTGTTTATTGTCCATTTATATGACAGTTCGGATGTAAACGAGTTTGTTAAGGCAAGTTTGTTTATATGGCACCTTTATAAGCCTTTATAAGCATTTATAAGCATCTAAGAGCTTCATGTCTAAGTCTAGGATCCCCGAAAAGCTTGTTGCAAACCTAAAACGACAGATAAAGAATAAATTTTATGGACCAGTAACCCCCCTCCCCTGGACACGATGCCAATCCATCTATTGGTGCGATATTAGGACCATTTCTATTTAAGAGCTTAAGTTTTTCAATAAAACAGGTCATCAGAAAATCATGACGGTTAAGAGACTTGCTCAGGGGACCAACGGTGGCAACTTGGTGGCAACTACCTTCTGATCTCTGGTCCAATACATTAAGCATGAAGCCATCACTGCATGACTTAGTTTAGAATGTTATTACCGTGTTATTATCTTTGCAGTGGTCCATCACTCAAACATCATCCGGTCATTGTTGACCATAAAAAACTTCATGTGACCCCTATTGAACGATGGATCACTGCTCGTCGTGGGTACGGGTGTAGTTACCATGTAGTAAAGATACTACATGGTAAACTGCCAGAAACAAATTCCTTGTGTGTGTAAACATACTTGGCCAATAAACCTGATTCTGATTCTGATAAGTCTGTAATAACAACGTTTGTCAGAATGGAAGATTATAACATTATTAATTAGATTAACGTACCAGAGATGGTTCAACCTCTTAGGCTACTGTGGGGTTTGTAATTACTAACTAATAAATATTAATTGCATTTAATTTAATAATAACTACAGCAAGAGGTCTCCATGTCAGACAAAAAGTCAATCAAAATTTGGCGCCGAGTGCTCCCCGGGCGCTGTGGCTAGGACTGTCCACCGCGACAGTCATGGTGCCCACGACTGTCCCCTAGTATGTGTAAATGTTGTTTTACGGCATGGATTGGGTTCAATGCAGAGAGATAATTCCTAAGTGTGTGAATATTATTCTACATTCTAAAATAAGTCACGCACTGATGGCTTAGTGGTCAATGTACTGGACCAGAGATCCGAAGGTTAGTTGTGGGATTGAACCCCACTACCACTACCACTACCCCCAGGTTGCCACCGTTGGTCTCCTGAGCAAGTCTCTTAACCCTCAATTGCTTAGAATTGGCGTTCCTGGTTGTTAAATTAAATGTGTATGTGCAAATGTGTATCGAGCATGTTTATGTATCACAATCAACATTTCAAGTCGATACAGATCGTGCATAGAAGCAAAACGTTGCAGAAATGCTTTTTCTCAACCCCTGATAAGTAAAAAAAAAAACGCTATGTGTGGATGAATTAGGTCTCGGGTCACACGAACCGGTTGCACTTATTTGGACATCCTGGACTTTTTTATTTTTGATCGGTTGCCCACTAACGATTGACATTGTTTGTCTGTTTCTCAATCTCTCCCCGGGAATTTCAGTCACATTAATAGGAGTCTTCTGCAGAAACATTCGAGTGATTCTCAGTAAAACAAACATACCAAAGTGGGTATTCAGACCAGAATAATCTGCAATGATGACCCCAGGAAACTAGGACTTTACAGAACCACAGTGAGAACGATTGGGATTGAATAGTGTGATTGAGAAGCTCTTTAGGAAAGATTTTTTAAAAAGTGTGTTGTGTCTATTCACCACGATTCAAATCGGCATTCTTGTTTAATAAATCGATATTAATTTAAACTGTAGAGGGCGCTGATGCTATTGACCAAGGTGGCAAATTGAATTAATGAAAGAATGCCATGGCATTTTTTATTTACATCTATTAAAGATCATCACAGGGTGGCACAGTAGCTGAGTGGTTCAGCACTGTCGCCTCACAGCAAGAAGTCCCGGGTTCGATACCCGGGTCGGGCTGTGCGTAGTTTACATGTTCTCCCCGTGTCAGCGTGGGTTTCCTCCGGGTACTCCGGTTTCCTCCCACAGTCCAAAAAAAACATGCACTAGGTTGATCGGAAATGTGTAAATTGTCCCGTAGTCATACACAAGATCCCTGTAGAGATAGAGGGTTGGGGAAAGAGCTGGCAACCTACCCCATAAAAATGTAATTGCCGAGATACTCTGGGGATCGGTAGCGGTCCACAGGGTAACCCAGGGTCGAATTCGACTAAAGGGTAAAATAGAGATAGAGAGAACCATATTTGCTTATTTGGACCACGAGAGCATCTGGGTTGGTGGTGATTTTGTTCAAGTGCGGTCCGTTCAAGAGAACATGTCATATCACACTGGATAAATTCTTCAAATGTTGAGTGAAATTTAGTAAAACCTTTTTTATTAATATGCTTCACAAGCTTTGCACCTAAACATTGTGTTGTAGTTTGTTTCAAAAAACATTATTTCATATATGTGAATAATAATAATAATTTCATTAATACATATATAGACATTAAGTCATATATGTATTAAATCTGAAACACACTGACATAACAATACACAAGAAACGATGTTTATATTATGCATGAGCTTTTCTCCATGACTTTTCTTAATAAAAATTTGTGTAATGAATAAGTGTTTTGTTTCATGACTGTAACACATATTAATCCTATCTATCTCTATCTATTCGTTTATCGTCTGTTTTCCCAGTTCCTGGGGTAGGACGATAATGTTTGGAGCAGAGATTTCCGTCTGGATGCCCTTCCTGACGACAACCACCAGTAAGTGGTGGGAACTTGTGACACTACTGGACAAGGATTAACTATTTGAAAATATAAAATGAACTAATTAGTTTTTTGAAAACTTTGTTTGGAGTTGCATCTTCATCGTATTCGGTTCTATTTTCTCCAGTAAATGGCAGTACAGTACATTCCCTCACCTGGCTTAAGATGCGACCGCACTTGCCATGAGTTTTTTCTACCAGATTAAAAATCGGAAAATTCCAATTATTGATCTGACTCATGAGAGAATCCAGTCCCTCCATCAGTAGTGGCTCAGGGGCTAAAATCGGTTTCTCCTGTAGATGAAGCAAATAAATCAAACAAATTATAACAACTCATATATACATTTTCAATTTAAAAGAATTCTCTAAATATAACACATAGTGTTAGATTTGATGCGAAAGAAAAGAAAGCTAAATTAGAGATGTGTCCCAAGTCGTACACTTTAACCTGGGTTGAGAACTTCAAACAGCCTACAAATAAAGTGTGAAACGATTAACACTACACGCTAATTAAACACTACACGCACATTAAACTGATGACATTATATCTACATAATGAAAGGGGCGGGACTTTCAACCGGTTAATAGCAGCCATCGCCGAATCAGAAGTGGAAACAACTGCTTTATTTAAATGTAAATAATGTTAATGAAATGATTCATTAGTAAGGAGTAAACAAAAGCAAATGGAAGAATAAATATGTATTATAAAAAAAGCTGGTGAATATCTTGGCATGATAGAGAACTGAAATCAAATGTTAGCCTGTCACTTTCTCCGAAGTATAGTGTTTCATTTGAGACATAAGCTGTAAATGCTCAGTGCACACTACAGTAAGAGTGGGAGGAAATCATGTAATCATTGAAATGATAAAATTAAACTTAGGGCTGTAATACACATATTCATAAATAAATATACATCACCTCTTGTGGTATTACGGGGTGCAAAAGTATAGTCTCTTGAAATGTTTTGCACAAATCTTGTATGCTGTTGGGCTTTATTTGAGACTCCCCATTTTCTTCATGCTGTGCAAAATCGCTGCTGTCACTGTGATTTGTCTCATAGGTACTGTCATAATCAGAAGTCACTAACCCTGGATCATCTAATTAAAAGACAATGACAACAAAAATGATTCACTAAAAACAATGCTAATAGCAAATAGTTTTGTCCTAGTATGCAAAGCATTAGATCAAGAGTCACAATCACTAGTTCCACTGATTTTAATGTTTTAATTAAAACCATTACAAGGATTCTCAAATACATCCATTGTTAATCCTCTTAGTATTTGAAATTTACAGATTTGACAGTGCAAAATGTCCTTCATGTGTAAAGAAACCTCATGAACATATTAGCATACACACATAAAAAGGATGTTACAAAATAATGTTCATGCTGTGAGGTTAATAATTATGATATTGTGTTTGAAAGAAGATATGAGACACGTAAATTATGATGACCACTACACTGACCAATTCGATAAGGCTCGTTTTAATAAAAGCACACATGCTAAGCTAATATTTACTTTGAAAACTAAGGAACAAGGATACAAAATATGATTCTCCATGCAAGACACACACAAAAAAACTTAGAATTCAAATCCTAAAAATCCAGCAAACACAAAACTCAAAAGCACAAATAATCCATGGCCCAATTTTTTTTTCTACACTGCGACTCATCCTGTCATGAGGTACGGATGGGTGTCTAGTTGTCCAATCATCATAAAGAGACATCAACTTTAACCATAAATAGAATGACCATTTAAAATGTTCTGTGAGCACAGAGAGGCTGGATCTGTGACACCATAATATCGCAATATGATGTCTCAATTTTGCAAAAGGTATTTTGTGATGCTACTGAATGCATGCCATTACGTATTTTCCATTTTCAAGTGTCTGTATAAATGCTTAATAAAAAATGCCACACAGGCGGTGGCATACATCTGAGACACTTCTGAAACGGTCTCATGATGCAAGTAGAATAACCCAAACCTTTTTTGCAAAGAGATTATTTGCAATATAAAACAAGTAAATATAGTAAATATAATATGAATAATTTATTTGCTATACTTAAATGTGACTTGTTTCAACATTTCCGCAAATAGGTTTGTAAATGTATGGGTAAAACTGTCAGATATATCCAAATATAAAAATCAAACACACAACATAGTGGAATATGGAAAAAACAAAGTTTTACTACACACTAGATCCGATGTATATTTGTGCAATATATTGTAATGTGTTAATTAGAGACACAGGAACATTTCTCTTTGACAACTACACAACAAACTACATGTCTGACAATTAAATTACTTAATTTTTATTTTTTAGACTCCAAAATGAATTAAATAACACACAAACAGATGTTTGTGCGTTTTATTCTAGTAGAGTATTACTTAGAAAATACTATAAGAAGATTAATTATACCAGTTTCTACCCTTGATGTGAAACACAAGTAATAACAAAAATGGTTACCTGCCAGATGTTTTTTATCACCTTTTTCTATAGACTCCTCTGTGTGACAAAATTTGCTATATGGTCTTCCACAGCTGTATAAAAGCATACAAAGTTGTAACAAATCATTTCACTTCAATGGAAAAACTATTAACTCTTTAAAATGCCAAACAACTTTTCTTTGACAAAAAATGTATATACACTACATGGCCAAATGTATGTGAGCTCTTTTTTTCCTTCTAAAGACGTGACGACATTAAGGGGAAGGTTTTGTTGTGTTGAAACTACATAGATTGGTTGAACGTGGTCCAGTGGTTTATTGCGTACTGTGTACACTTAATTTGTATAGAAAAGATGGTATACCTTGTTTAATGTTTTTTTAGTCTAAAATGAAATTCATATTCAGGGTAGTTGTTTTCCTTGCAAAACTGGCCAATCCGCAGCTTTACCTACATTTGCTACCTACTGAAGTTTTTACCTGTTACATATAGAAGTAATCATCCACTGAGTAGTGCTGGAAGTCTGTGCATTTTGACTGGAGGTTTTCAGAGAGGTCTGTGATGATGGACAGTTGCCTTGAAGGGCCCCATTATCATGTGGGACCATAAAGGGGAGCTTATTGGTCGGGCTGATGACAGGAGAACCTTGTTCTGGAGGTGAGTAGCATTGTG
Source organism: Ammoglanis amapaensis (assembly GCA_028566735.1). Lineage (NCBI taxonomy): Eukaryota > Metazoa > Chordata > Actinopteri > Siluriformes > Trichomycteridae > Ammoglanis > Ammoglanis amapaensis. Next base: position 5,844 of record JAOUQU010415690.1, read on the forward strand.
AAATGCTGAGTGGAGGGTAACCTGAAGATAAACAGATAGTAAGCCTTAGATTACCTTTAAACACACAAACGCAATAGACAAAAAGTATGCATGTTTACCTCGCCAGCCTTTGTTGTAGAGGTAGTTAGGGGCAGAGGCGGTGTAGGAAGAAGATATATACCTGTTTTTGGAAATAAGTATAATAGAGATGTTAATAAATTGATGACCATTAGCAAAAAAGTTTTTTTTAATCACAAGAAATACTATCAAACTACAATGGCTTTAAATAGCCTAAGCACACACAAAAATAACATATGCAGGGTAATTCTTCCTAATTATCATACAGGTGAATTATAGGACTGATATATGAGGAGTCTTAGAATGCTTAATTAAAATGGAGACTTAATGTTTAACATATATTATAATAACATACCATGTTCATCATAAGATTCACTCAGCCGCAACCACAGCAAGCTAATTGCTTTATAATTACATCAAATGAAGTGGTTAAAGATTATAGCAAGTGAGTAGTTGCTAAACCATTACAACATCTTTTTATATTATTCAGTAACGGCCAAACACAAGACCACCTAAAAGCCAAATGCAAACCACAAATGACACAAAAACCTCAAATGACTAGACATCACATTTGACATATTCTAAATGTTTTTCTGAGATGAGTTACATGAGTTACAAATGAGTTACACCACAACATAAGTTTCAACTGGATATGCTAGATGTTCTGACCTTTGGAGTTCCATTAGAACTAGAGCAAATTGATTCATCAGAGGCCAAGGTATTTACTAACTGGTCTCTACCAATTAAATCTAATTAGATTAATTTGATAAGCAGTTTATTTGCACTCTTTCACACTACTTTTAAACCTGTGATTAACCCCACTGCATTAAAAAATGTACTGTTGTACCTGCTGGAGGAACTTTCATGAACAGATTTGATGATGGCACTATGGTCTCGTCTGACTGGGCCAGGCTCGATGGTGGGAAGTCCTGTGGCAGAAGTTGTGGTTGTCCAAGAGGATGAAAAGCGTCGAAGAAGCCCAGGAGGCAAACTTTTTCGTAAACGCTATTAAAAAAAGATATATGTCAAAACGTAATGTCTAAATGTATAAACATGAACACAGTAAGATTTACAGTTGATCTTTTTATATTGGACATTTTCCCTTTATTATTTATAGGCAATCATAATTTATTTGCCAAATACTTGAGTTACATGCGAGTTGTTACTTTACAAAGTTACTCCTGCTTAGTTGTTACTGTACAAACCCGAATTCCAGAGAGGTTGGAACATTTTTTCAAATGATTTAAATCTTTAATTGGCCATTCTGCTGAACCTTTATTTCAAAGTAAAATTAATATTAATATTACAAATGGCAAGTATTGCAATATAAGTTTAAATACATGTAACAAAGTTTAAATTTGAAATGAACAGAATTTTCAATTATAGCATGCACCATTTAAAAACAGTAAATACAATAAAACTATTTGATGTTTGCTATCTGGAAAATGTTTAAGGAAAAAGTTTTCACATTTGCAAGTTGATTTGCTGTCCATAAATGATCTTTATAAAAGACTTAGCTACTCCAGTATGTTGTCTAATAATCCACTTCATAATGAATTTTACATATTTAGCAATGATAGATCTAAAAAGCTTACATGCTAGTCAATCAAATGCACACCAAAGTTTTGTATGTAGAATAGTGCCTAAAATAACAATTGACATCCCAGAAAAATGGAGGAACTTTATTGTAATATGTCATTCTAAAATCCAAATAAAATACCTCTGTAGTAACTTCACACATCTGCAAGTCACCATTGCTTTGAGATGATGCACCCCCATGCCATGACAGATACTGGCATTTGTAGCTTTTGCTTAAATCAAATGATGGTCTTTTATTTTTGGCAGGAAAAACGTAACATCTGTTTTCACTAAAAACAAGTGCAGACGTAAACTTATCTGACCACAGTATGTTTCCACAGTCTATTCATCTTTATAATATGAACTTGGACCCACAGAACTTGGCCACCTTTATATATAAAACTAGCACTATACCTGCCCCTTGCTACAGTGATTAAGGTAATAGAAATGTGAAGTTCTTTGAGAAAGTCGAAAAGTAATTGTTTTGAGTGAGTAAGGGCTTTGAAAATTATAAGTAGAGAATTAATAATGAGTCAGTGAGTGAGTGAGGGGTTTATATATATATGTGTGTGTGTGTGTGTGTGTGTGTGTGTGTGTGTAACATACAATGTATTATTGCATGATTGCTACATAATATACTGAATTACCAATAGGGGTAAGTACTCCAGCAAAGCTTCGAAGAGGGTTAGGGTTAGGCCGGTCAAAAGTGAACGGAGGGAGTTGATCGAATATTCTACCCAAGCCAAGTAGCGAGCCCACTGGGAAAGGTTCTGCAAGGTCATACAGCAAAGGGAGGGTCATTAGTCTGAGGATGAAACCCAGAGGAAAGACTGGCCAAGGCTCTGATGGGCGTAAAGAACTCCCCCCAGACCAGAGAGATAATGGTTGGTGTGCCATTACCTGGCACAGATGGATGATGAACCCGAGGAAAGAAACGGATTCGAGGTATAGGAACATTTCTCAGCTTTGCCAAAGAGTTTGTTCTGCAGTAGGCGGGTCAGAACCAGTCTAGCATGTCGGATTTGTTCATTGAGGTATCTGGAAATCAGAATGTCATCCAGGTACACAAACATGAACCTATAGAGGAAATCTATTAACACATCGTTAACTAGAGCCTGGAACACTGATGGTCTTTGTTCCAACCAACCCAGGAGGTCACATGATCAGCTGTCTAACTGCCACCAGCTAATTAAACTAGTGAAATCAAATGTTTTCAGGTTTAAATATAATCCATCAGCTACCCATCTCGGGTCCTCCGGAGATGGGTTTGAGACCCCTGATCTATGAAGTTCTTCTCAGCAAAAGGAACAAATTGTATAAATTGTGGGATGGATAAATGCACAAAATATATAAAACTCACATAAACTGTAATTAAACTCCGACTGGAATAACAGTTTTTAACTCAACAATCAGTCAATGTGGGTGAAACAACACTTCAAGGACAATGGTTATTTTTTTGGTAATTTCTCAGGATTGTTTTATTAAAATAATAAAAGATGCATTGACCTTGGAATTCCATAAAACTACATTTCTTGTGTTTTGTGCTTGTGCACATCAGGCCAATTACTACCCACTTTTCACACTTATAAAAGTAAGCTAGGCCAGACAGGCCTTTAATCGAAATGTAAAAACAGCTTCTGCTTTCTGCAAACCATCTGTAAATTTTGTTATGATTATGGAAGTCTGAGTTCACTTTTTCCTTACTTTTCAATCTGTCTCATTCATGTTGACACAGCTGCAGAAAGGACCCATAGATCAGTTCTTAAGGAACCATATTTTCTTCTCACTCTTGCTGCCAAAACATTACCTTAAATTCATCCAAGACTTAAAATGAAAAATAGGGAGGAGTATATGCAACGAAAACAAAATCAGTGCTGTTTGACCTACTTAACGGTCTGATTAAACAATAAATATCTCTATGCAGTTTGTTATATATACTCCAAAAAGTCAACTAATCACAACAGAAATGCTCATGAGCAAAGAACCATAACCTGAACTGCTCCCACGAGAACTGTAGCTAGGGATGCCCACTGCACCTGGCATGTTTGCTCACTTCTGTCCCCTAGTGTGCGTTCACTATAGTGTGCACAACTGCACTGAAATGCAAAAGAATGATTCATCTGTGTGTAAATTACACAGTGATTTTTTTCTAAATTCTACAATCGTGCTAGTATTATGTATATTTTTATAGAATGTTTTTAAAATACTTATTTCGTACATATAAATTTCTACTAGTCAGCTACAGAAAATGAATATGTATTTATAGTAGTACATAAACAGGTAAACTGTAGCACTAAACAAAAGTGTAGTTAGTTAACCTTTTATCATAATGTTTGCAAAGTTTCCACTGTGGTGGAACCAGTAAACACAAATAGTCATCGTGTAGACAAAATGTATACAACCATAAAAATGCATTCTTGCATGTAAATGACTATGGTAATTATTGTAAAATATTATACCCTAGGGATAGTCAGCCTCTCACTCTTATCAGGAGCCTCTTCGGAGTCCGAACAGCTATGTCCATCAGTCAGCACAGGGTTTGGACGAGAACGGTGGTGGAGGGGCTGAAAGGTGAGCTGTGTGTTGAGCAAGTTACTAACGGTTCTTAATGAGCTACATGTGTTTGGTGGCAAGAAGGGGTCAGCCAGAAGGTCAGAAATAAGTCCATGAGCTTCACCCATTACAGCAATGTCCACCATCACACTGGTGCCAGTGGGCTGGATAAATAGACAGATATATAGAAGACAGATCAAGTAATAATTATAATTATACATAATGGAGACAATGACATCAACATCATTTGCACAAACCCGAATCTCAGTTCAATTAATATCTGGAGTAATAACATTGCATTTAGCCGACGCTTTTATCAAAAGCGACTTAATAATGTTATTGCAGATAAAATTTTTATATTTTATGTTTTCAAACAATAAATTGAAAACCTTTTGCTAAAAGGTTTTAGTTACTGCGAAGACATCATCTTAGAAAAAAAGGTATTAACAAGATATTAACAAGACATCCAGATCACTATTTAAAATTTGTCCAGAAAATCTTCAACAGGCTTTTTACCATTAGTGATCTTGTTTTCTTATAAATATAATGTTGTAAACATTTAGGTAACATTCGTGACAAGAAATGGTAAATAATTGCACAAGTCATATCATTCATTACACAAGTCACAGCTATGGACAATTTCGAATCTTCAATATTGTTACCTGAATGTTTTGGACTGTCAGAAGAAACAGGAGCATCTGGAGTAAACCCACACAGACAAGGGAAGAACATGCAAACTCCATAAAGAAAGCCCTTGAACTACCTAGAAATCAAATCTGGGACTTGTTGCTGTAAAACAAAAGTGCTAACCATTAGGGCTGATGGCAAATAATCGATTAATTGTTGGTCGACCCAAAAAATTACTAGTCGGCCAAACTCCATTGGTCGATTTGTCGCAGGAAAAAAAAAGCTGCGTCGTCAAAGGGCTTCTGGGACTTTTAATTTGACAAAGGAAGACGAATTTATTCCATGTCTGGAAGGATGTAAAATATGGGATCATTTTGAAAAGGATAAAGACAAAGAGGAAAACTTACAGAATGATCAGGAAAACATTCACCTATCATTCGTCCACCACCAACATGCATTACTACTT
>JAOUQU010415711.1:0-11123 GCA_028566735.1 Ammoglanis amapaensis
TCGACCAATAGAATTTGTCCGACTAGTAATTTTTTCGGTCGACCAACGAATAATCGATTATTTGCGGACAGCCCTAACTATGTTATCTCTTCATCCTCCATTCCACTCCCTCTCTAAGTCCTCCCTTGTTGTTCATATTTCCAGCCTCATTATATGCTTATCTTTCAACTTTCTATGTTTGTCTTGGCACATTGATCTGTTTCGTTTCCTATTGAGTCAAACTCCTTCACACACAGTGGGTGGCACAGTGGCTAAATGGGTAGCACTTGTTGCCTCAGAGCCAGAAGGTACTAGGATACTATTTTGATGACTTTTTCCCTCCCACAGGACTGGCCATTTGATGATGGAGCTCCACCTCCAACCCAGATTGTTGATGATTGGCTAAACTTGTTGAAGACAAAGTTCCGTGATCACCCAGGGTGCTGTATTGCTGTGCACTGTGTGGCAGGGTTGGGTCGGTGAGTAAAATCTTTGATTTATGACGCGTGTATATTAATCTTTTATAAAAAGGGTAAAAAAAATTACCACATTATGCTTTTAATGAACATTGTAAAAACACATCTGATTGAACAAAGGAGGTAGAAGGACCATTTCGTTTCCATTTAGCTGCTTTGTAAAGAAGTGGATCTTGGGTCAGATTTTGAGGTGGCCCGAATCTTAGCATTTCGGACAGGGAGGATACATTCATTTCGTCACCTATGTGCTTGATCAGAATGTGGGCAGCTAAAGGAAAGGCACTGACTGTACCACAGCAGTGAGGTGATATTTTTATATGCTGCAGAGGTTTGATGGTTGATATCAGAAGAGCTGTGGGAAGGATTTTTCCATTTTAGCCTAATAATTACATCATCTGCCATAAATGTAACCAAAGTGTAAAACCCAAGCATGTTCTCAACTGTGTACAGCAAAAACCTGACACCCAAATCTGATCAATTATAACCAATCGAACTGTTAACTGTAACATCCTTTTTGTAGTGCTTCTGTTTTGGAAAAATTATAAGTGCCTTGTGTAATCGTTCGTGACATCTATATTCAGGAATTAAGATACTCAACATGTTAAGTCATGTTCTTTTTCTTTTAATTATAGAGCACCAGTTCTGGTAGCTCTGGCCCTAATCGAGAGTGGAATGAAGTATGAGGATGCAGTGCAGTTTATAAGGCAGTAAGTAGTTCTCATGCACAATCAGCTGGTCCGTCTCGCATGCCGGTTTATCTAAAGCCTGCTGTCTATTCTGTTTTCAGAAAGAGACGCGGAGCCTTCAACTCCAAACAGCTTCTTTACCTCGAGAAATACAGACCTAAGATGCGGCTGCGCTTCAGGGATGCCAATGGACACAGCTGCTGCATCCAGTAAATGTGCCAGTTGTACACAACTAGTGGAAAGTACACCTTGAGGAAAAGGTGAAAAGATGTGGGTTATTAATCAGATGATTTTTTTCATGGCTTATGGCACAGCGATGTAACAACATAAACCTGATCTGTGGATTTCACCAGCTGTATAAATGATAGAGGTCAAAGCACACAAATATGGTGGCCTCATGGTTACAAGTGTACCAATGATTTTAACAAATGTCCTTCGTGATTTTTCCAAAGTCTGATCATTGGATAGCTTTTTATTCTGTTATACTTTTTTCCAAATGAATTATTTTAACCAATTTAAAAGATGTATTGTGAACTGTTTGTAATTAACATAAATTGGATACATGGTCAAGTTAATGTTTCTTGGTTTATAAAAAAAAAACTTTCACTTTTTTTAGTTTGCAGAAAAGGACCAAAGTCGTCTTTTCAAATACAACATTTTTGTTGTCCCCAATTGAAGTCAGTTTTAATTTGTTTGTTAGGTTTTAAATGTCGGCTGTATTTATTTTCTGCCATCTTCAAGACAGGACTATAGTTGGGACACTTTTTTTGAGCCATGCAATTTTTTCTTTTTTTAATCTGGGGAGTGCAATATTCAATTTTAAAAGAGCAATCAAGTTTAGGACAGTCCTACATACACACTTGTTTAAGGTACTACTCACTGACCATGTCTATTCACTCTTTGGAAGTGTGCCAGTTCAATTTTTGTTAGCCAGACATTACACACCATTGCTGTGACGCCACTGACATGCCATCAGGTGCACTTAAGGAAATGACAGATGGGAAACTGATTGTTTTTATGAAATATTTGCCCTCATTGAGAATATCCCCATCTTGTTTTTAAAACGAATAAACATATTGATATTAGTTGCCCTGTGCAGTTTGTGTTTTTTATGCAGGAGAATATGTGCATTTTATCTGATAAACATAATTCTAATACCACATCAATATTTTGTGACATCAAAAGTGCCTAAATTATTCTCTGTTATTAATGTTTAATGATGACGAACCATTACTTTTGCTTTAATTTAAAAATATGTGCCAGCAGAAAACTGAGTATAGATGTCTGAACCAGCCAGGGAGATAATAGTCTCTGATTTACATTGTCAGCAGATTTTTTAATCGGTGACTTCAGTATGACTGAACAAACTTTGAGCTCAAGGACCCAACAGCAGCAACCTGACTGTGGTGGGAATTGAACCAGTCACCCCCTGCTTACTAGTTCATTACTAAAACCAGCTGGACAGTCAAGTGTTCATTCCTGATAAATCCTTAATTTGTAAAATAATGTCAACTAATTCTAACAATCATACTGAGGGCCAATTATTTTCATGTATCAATACTGATAAGATGTAATGCCAAAAATAAATTAAAGGAAATATATTGTAAGGTTTGTATTCTATAAATATAATTTGGGAAACTTCCCAAATTATATTTAAACGATACAATTTTTACATATATTTTTTATATGTAATAAGAATCGAGTTTATTCCACTTTGTTAAAATAAAAGTCAAAGCACTTGATCAACTTTCTATGTGGATGTGAGGCTGCTGGAAGGTTCTCTTCGCTCCATTCATCTACTACGGTGGCCGAGAAGGGCAAAACTAACTAGCCTTTGCAAAACAAAAATATCGAAACGCGAAAGCAACATAAAACAGCGATATATGAACTATATACCGGAAGTTCTGCTTACTTATAACTGCCAATCAAATCGTTTAAATTAAACTGGTAGTTTTCCCAAACCGCGCATGCGCACACACACCGAATCCGACTCATTCCCCTAAAAGCAAAACGATGTTAAATCAACGTTGATGTGGTTTTATTTGGTCTGTTTTAGTTGAGAACCTTAAATCAACTACAAATCAGCGTCGTTATAGATTAATGTATTTAACGTTGTTTAATGCTGAAAACACGACGTGGAGTCAACGTTGTGATTGTTTATGCTACAGCCCAATAAAGTAATTGGGTAAATACAATTATTGTACTAACGCAATTAAACTATTAGAATGCAACTTAATAAGCTTGTGAGCGAATAGATGTAACAAAGTAGCCCAAACGTTCAATCACTTCCCTCTTGCCACTGTTATCATTCACCAGCTTCCTGTAGCAGTCTGCATTAAAGATATCTGAAGTGCCCTTGATCAAGGCACCACTGCCCCCTTGTGTTTACTTAGATGTGTGTTTTACTGCATCAATACAGAGGTTCAAGTTTCTCTTAGTGCAAGCACTGTAGGCAAATAGTTACTTAATGCATATATATATTGTCTTATATTTCTACACAGCTTTGTGGCATCTAGTAATTAAGAAATGTATATTTATATTCAGGTTCTAGGAATCGTGTACAGGATAAATAAAAGTCAGGACATGTTTTATTTCAGACACTAAAGTGGAAACAACATATCTGAATACCACAGAAAAATACGGGTAAGGGAGCCTTTAGGCTGTCAAGAACATGTCCGTCATATTGGCTCAAGGGCAATTTTTTATTTCTGGCACTGCCAGAGCTTATAGCTACTTTGAAAAGTGGTCTGTCAGCACTTTCTTTACATATTTAGAATGACTTGTAAGCCCCTTGTAAGATGCTGTGTATAAGAATATCTGCATGATGTTTATGCATCCAAATTGCACCTTACAACTTTTGATGTGCTTTGCCTTTAGCACAAGGGTGGGCCATCAGGAGGGATGAAGATTTACAAATCCATATGTATCCTTCTTATTGTGTTTTCTTTTGACATCGGTTGGACAGTTATGACAGTATATTTCCATGCATTAACCTTCACTTTCATTTGACTTTTTTTCAGATGTATTTTATTCTTTACAGATTTGCTTTGTTGTAAATTAATTGCTTTCCTTGCAATATTTTGTTGAAGCACTGTGCAGTGTGCACACTGATGTATAACACTGTACCATAATAATTAAAACGCCATTAAACCCACCAAAGAACTACTTACACATAATTTTAATCATGAGGTAAGTTTCAGCTGATGGCAGCCAGATAATCACGGATTAGCTGTAAATAATGTATATAATTCTGTATCTAACAATATTCCCTATATCTACCAGCTTTATTGGAATAGTACAATAAATACTGGATTTACCCACTTAACTTGTTGGGTTTTAGCTCATAACCAATCACAACGTTAATGTCATGTTTTCTACATTAAACAATGTTTAATACTTCATCCTATAATCATGATTTATAGTGATTATTATAGTGATTGTAAGCCCTCAAAGAAAACAGACCAAAAAAAACAAACAAACCAGCATTGTGTTGAGGCAGTTTGATTGACATCTACGAGTAATCAGCACTTAAGTATGATGCATGTCAAAGGTGACCAAGAACACTGAATGGATACATGGTTAGTTTAAGCAACTTCATAGCATTATACAGCATCACAACTTGCTATTAGGTTCAGAGGGTGTACTAAGACAATAAACTATTTGAATAAAAAAATTGAGCGAACCTTTATCATGGCAATGTAAGCTTAATCATCATAAATGTAGTTTATAACGATTATGGTATGCCCCGCACAAATTAAATATGAAGCCAATTTCCATTATTTTTTTACAGAGTGACCTGCTGAATATGTTCGAAATATATTTGTACCTGTACAGTTGCAATACTGGCATACACTAAGGTCTAAACCTGATATAGTGCTTCAAAGGTTTAAAAACATTAAATCCAATAAATGTTAGGAAATTCGTTACACCCATAAAATTGGCACCAGTTGCACAATGCAATCTTTATGCTAATGTAAAACTCATTTGTGGCCATCTGTTAGGTGGGGGGGGGTTACTAAATACTAAAGTATACTAATGTGTTAAAAAAAACAAACAAAAAAAAGACAATGGCAAATGTTCTTTAAGGCTGCTGGCTTTTATTCAAATGTCAGCACCACACACACGAAACTGCATTTGGAGTGTTTATAACGGGGCATTCAAGGTCTTAAAAGTGCCTCTGCAAACATTTCCCCTGGTAATAATTAGTGAATTACAACATTGCATTAAGGCAAATACGTACATAACTGTGTTTTAAGCAAATAAGTACTAGTGTAAAGTGAATATTTTAAACTACCATTATCTGTTTTGTATCAAGAACTTATCTATATTGCTGATACAAAACAGACATACAAAAATGCCACCTGAAGATAAAATATCAAAGTAAAAGCAGGTATATAAAGTAGAATCGCATATTAGTAGAAAGTTTGCCAGCTGTATCCGTTAAGCTTAATATGATAAATACTGCATCCTAAATCATCTATATTGTATGTAAATTTAAAAAAGTTTACTTTTGTGAGTTTGTAAGTCAAAACCAGCTGGCCAATCTTCTATCTTTAAATAAAAATGTTTTAGCATCATCACCACCCACTAGTAAATATATTTTGAAAACAAAATCACATTTTGACTCTTTTGGTCAAATAAAATAATGTTAAAATAACAAAACATCCTGAGAATTTCAAATCAACTATGTAAAAATATATATGTCTCAAAAGTTCATTTTAGACAACCTGCCATTAAGGTTAACATGGAAGACAACTGACAAGGCAGGCACACCATCTGTGATATCTGTCTGCTCAAATTACTCCCATAGTGAAGACAACTCTCACTTCCAATACAGTAGATACATTGACAGTTATACAAAATTAAATCTCACCAAATCCTTAATTAAATCTCACCAATAAAGATAACCAGCCAGATTACAATTCTAAAATAAACATCACAACGGCTAGAAGGTTACATTGCAGTAGCTTTGTTAATTGCTAAAGCCGTGCTATAGAGAAAAGGTTACATGGTGAAATGGGACATCCTAATGAGATTTGAAAACCAGTCAAAAATGTAAACCCTTGAAAAACGTTAGCATAACAGCTTGTTGGTTTGATATTAAGCAAAAGTTACTAACTGTTATAAACTTTTCTTATATAAGCCAAAGCTGCACAATATAGATCAAGTCACCAATTTTATATACGACAAACATTATATGCATTCCAGTGGAACCAAAAAAAATGGGACCAAACAGTTATCAAGATCAAAAAGTATCACAAAAAAAATGTTTTATATTTTCAAGCCAATGCCATGATTTTCATTTTTCTAGATTTTCCACGAATGTCCTTAACATATAGTAAAATTGGCTTTTGGGGAAATTTTTATTTTTTGGTTAATATTGTGCAACCCTAGTGGACACTACAAAAAGTAGGGGCAATATTATAATACCTGAATATCGGTTATGGTTTTATTGAGACCTGATAAATCTCTATGACTAGTCAAAAGTTTAAAAAAAATCTTATTATTCTGTAAACAGTCCAACTTATATGTATATGTATTGCACTTTTCAATGAACGCGAGTGACCTAAAATGATGTTTGTCCTTAATGTCTGTAACACAAGATCACACTGGCCTATAACACAAGTCTGGCTGCCACATCCGCAGATCCACTAGAACCTGGTTGAGCTTCTTCATCCACAGATTTCTCTCGTCTTTGGTATCAGCACTAAGCCAGTTCCTATACGAGAAAAAGGCACACATTACATGCAAATTCGTCAGATGCAAGACCCAGATGAATATGCACTAATCTACTAACATGCTACATTCATTTTAAGTCTGGTTAATAACGTAAATATTTAAACTCAATCAAGATTCACAATTTTGAATTATCCTCGACTGTTTACAATCAGAATAGATGTTCGGCATGCTCACTGGTAACAGCGCTGAATCAGATGAACCACTCAACTAAAATTTGGCTCAACTAGGTCACATATTTTAATCCTTCAAGATTCAGTTCATGAGACTGAAGTGACTCAGATGAACAGAATCAGATTACTGAGTAAATTAATTGGACTGAGTATTAAAAATAAATAAGTAAGATTTAAAACAAAGAACCAGATTTACAACCACTAATTTATACCATAATATTGCATGGCTAATAATAATCTACCAAGTGTAAAGAAAAATTGATTTATTTTATAATTTATTTCTTAGAAAAAAATACTGCGTTATCAAACTTAAAATTCTTGTCAGATTTTATTTGATACAATCGTATTACTTTTTAGCAGAGCAAACTGGGAACTTACTTTGTAACACACATCGTGTTCTTGCACTGGCTGACGAGAGTCTCTTTGTCATCATCCCGTTGTGGTCTCACCGTAACAAGTTCAAAGGTATTGGGCCGAGCACAGAACTCACGGTTAGCAGGTTCCACTTTACGACTGGTACAGCTAACCAAGTTTATGCGACCAATTGGATTCTATACAAAACAGGTCAGTTGTTCAAGTGATTTTATTTATACAAGACAATCAAATATTATAATTAGCTGAGGTTACCTTGCGCCTTTCGTCATCAGGATAAGTCCAATAGGAAATGCTATACCCTGAAAGGACACACCACCTCCTGTGCCAGGCTCCAAATCCACTAACATCTTCAAACATAGTCTATAAATTGTACAGGAAGAATTAAGTGCAAATATGCAACCAGAAAAAAACAAGAGAACTTGTGAACTTTTGACACAGACCAAAAAACCCTTTTCCTCCACACGTGAGTCAACCTCACACTGCATCTTCAGGTAGATGTGGCCATCCAAAGGACAAAGAAAAGGAACCTGAACATTCAGAGGTCAAGATCATTAAAAACCCTTTAAGACATTAAGAATTTTTCATTTTGAGGAAAATGAGAAATATAGCTCAAAAGAATAAAATAAAATAGTGAAAAAGCCAATACGTTCTTTCTGCATCAGTAAAAAGGAATTTTAAATGGAGAAAAAGATTAGTAGCATAATGAGTCACAACCGTGTCAAAACCAAAAGCAAGCAGAAAAGAAATCCCCCATGTTATTTCACATGCAAACATAAAAACCTTGTTTAGAAACATGTCACTGAGAAGCTGACTCTCACTGCTTTCATATTTCATCTACAAAGAGAGAAACGACGGCATATAATCAAGATGATTTGTGAAGTTATTAGTGGAGCGCAATCAAATAGGAAAGAAAAATTTTAAACATTTTATTGACCGACATGCAATTAACTTGACATGCACCTACAAAGCTTTTTAGAAACATCATTAAAAGATTTCCTTTGCAACCCATGCATTAAAAACAAAACCTGAAGGCTCACCTTTTCAAGCTGAAATTTATTTTTTCCAATAGAATTCAAAGTCAGCTTGTGCGATCCAACAAGGACAAAATTACTGGTACGCACAGCATTCGGACCACCTGGGCTTGCCAGTACTACAAAGGGCAAAATCATTTTTTTAATTACGAAAATACAACAATTTAGCAAAATTTATTTTTTTTAAATCTCACCAGGTGTTTGGAGGTTGCTTTTCTAAAACAAACAAAAAAGTGATTACTGTTAAAGTAACTAGTAAAATATAATAGATAATAGCAAACCATATAGCAAGATAATGTTGTTAAAGCAGAATATATTTATTATATATAGCTGTGGAACCTGAGGGTTTCTTTTTTTGTAAATACTGTACCATGGCATAAACTAGAACTGTAGTAGTAAAAGTACAATAAGAACAACAAAAAAATATTCCTGCATTGCCACAGTGATTCTAACTACAAGATAAATAAAAGTATGTGAACGTAGATTCTGTAGATGGTGTTCGTTTTAAAGCTGTATATCTGTATAAACCAAATAACACAGACATAGTAAGTATAAAAGGGTACCTACAGTGCTGATAGCAAGAAATCTTTTAGGAGTCATAGCCTAGAAAGGAGCAGAAAGTTACTTTCACCCCACTTTTAATAATTGAAATGTACAAGAATAAAAGTCAATTACAGTGTGACGATTTCTGATTAAAATATCAAAAATAAGAAAGAAAGACATGTGCTCATTAATCTTTGCAAACTAAAAAAACCACTTAAAATTCTAGAAGATGGCCGATACATTGCACTAATTCTAAAACCAAGATTCTTTACCTCATGCAGTTATTATAATAGGCAAGCATATATATCCCAATTATTACATTTCATGTTACATGTTGACATCTGTACTAAGAAAATAATCCTTGTGCATCTAGTACTAGACTGATTAGATAATCATTAGATTGTTTTTAGAACATACCTTGGATTTTGTAGGCTTCTTCCTTTTTTCAGAATACAGGTCACGTTTCTGAATCTTAAAAAAAAAACAAGGAACTCTGGCTATTATAGAGAAAAAAACAAATATCCATTTAAATACAAACAGATTACATTTAAATGAACTTACAAGATAATAGATCTCAATATCAATTTCAAAGTCACTGGAAACACAAGGCCTGGTATTTGAAAAGAAAGAAAGTACATATTTTGAATTTACATATATATATATACACATATACATATACACACACACACACACATCCTTACTTAATTACTTGGCACTCTTAGTCAAGCATTCTAAAGAGAAATCTACTCACAGTGTGAACTTGGTGGAGAAGGATAAGGCATCACCACTCATTGCACTATGGGTGCTTGCTAAAGGAGTAGCAACTGTATTCTCAGCTCCAGCTCGAATCATCACAAAGAAGTAATGGTTTCCAGATTCTTTATTTTTAAAAAAAATGGTATGAGTCCATGTATTCTTAGACCTAAGTCTATAGAATTGTATAGTAAGTATAAACGATTGTCAAAAATGATTAATGAACAAAATAATATACCAGGCTTATTGGCTGTAGAACAAACAAAGTCTGCTTTTAGAGGTAAACGAAGCTCCTGCAATGTAATGGAGCCCTTAGAGGCCAGCATGGCCATGTCCTCCTGGGCTTTGGTGGAGACTTTTTTCTGAGCTGGACCCTCTGCTTTTAGTCGTTCTAACTCAGCTTTCAAAGCAGCCCTCTTTTCAGCTAGGAACAGCAGTTGTTATATTATTATTAGTGAAGAAAGACAAATTAGATATTCTATATCAATATGCAGAATCACAATAGCCACTTACTAGCTATAAGGAGCAGCCTCTCCGCTTCAGCCTCCACCTGAGAACCTTTCCCATGTTCCTCATCTGTGCAGCAGTTCAGTGCCTGACTTGCCTGATGGATCACAGTCTGCTGCATGTTCATCTCATTGGACAAAACCTGAAAACAAAGCTTACACATTTAGACCAAGTCCACACTGTAACCAATCACATGTGTAAAAAACTTGTTAATCTTTATTTACCTGCATTTTTTGTTTAATGCTGACATTACTTGGTATCTGTGGCTCCTCCATTTTCTTTGACACATCTTCCTTCCTAACGATCACCTGTTTCACTTGTGGTCTTTCTGTGTCTTTTACTCTTGTTGATCTGTATGCATCAATACTGAAATCCAAAAATAAAATAAATATAATGAAGATGCATGCAAACGATATAGCTTCTAAAGCTACATTAATACTGCAGGGTTACCTGTAGTGAAGTTTTTGCTCATCATCTTTGATATCTCTGCTGTCAGAAGATCTAGCATGTTGCATCCGCGCTTTTTGGAACTTAGAGGGCCTGGATACACTCTCAGGGCCACTCGTTTCAATAAATGAGCTGGCTGGAGTTGAAGTCTATTTTAACAAGAAAGTTTGGAGTGTAAAAGTCTGCATTTTGATTAATATAGTCTATACCAAGGGTCACCAACATGGTGCCCGCGGGCCTGTTCTAAAAATAGCTGCATATTTTGCATGTTGCTATTTGTTTCCTAAATTGTTAAATTATTGTTGATAATTATTGTGAGAAATCATTTACATGATCTTCTCATAGATGAATATCATTAATTATTAATAGTAACATGTAATTAAAGGTTATAAATTTGTGATTTCACAAGTGTGTATC
>JAOUQU010415721.1:0-11123 GCA_028566735.1 Ammoglanis amapaensis
GGATCGGTAACGATCCACAGAGTGACCCAGGGTCGATTTCGACTGGAGGGTAAAAATCATCATCATCATATATATATGTATGCAACAGTTCAACACCACAACATGGATTTATTCGAATGAATGAAGAACTAGGTACAACCAAATGTTGACCCAAACTGACTTCTCCATGTGCGTCGCTACCACTAGCACTAGTCATGTTTAGCTGTATTTTATTGATGTCGTGCCGCTTACTGTCAATGAGTTCACGTTCATGTTCAAGGTAAATGTATTCCTTCAGTTCAGTATTTACAAAAAAGACCAACATATTCAATGAACCTTATTGTACACTGAAAACAATAGAGAAAATAAATTAGAGATCAGAAAGTCACTTGTGTTTGTTTAAAATGTTCAGAATGCACATTATGACTATATTAAGCAATTATTATTTATGTCGAAGGTCTGGATCATCACTAATTTCTAGAGCTTTGTGTTATCTCTGCAAGCACCAGAAAATCAGACATAACATTAACTCCGAAACCGTGTTTTCAGCCACCATTGTAACACATTGTATCAACTTCTTCAATAATTCTATCTATAGTTGTCTGTTGGATCGGACCACATAGGCTATCCTTTGCCCACAACATCAATCAACAACCGTGTTACTGGTTTACCACAGTTCCTTTCTTCTGCCACTTTTGATAGATACCACAGCAGACCAAAAACAAGGTCATCTATCTATCACTTTCGCCCTTGTCAAACACCAAAGAAATCCTCACCTTTTCTGCTTCCATCAGATCAACTTTGAAGATAAAATGTGCACGTGTTGCTTAATATATTCCACCCAGGATGCACTAAGACATGCCATGATAAGATAATAAGTGTTATACACTGTTCCACCTAGTAGGTGTAGATATGCTCAGCTCTGAAAACATTGACTTTGATCCAAATATTCAAAGTCTCCAATATCACCAAAAAAAGGTCACAAGATTTGTTGCTAGTTACTTTTCTGGAAAAATGAAGCTGGGGGGATGTTCCAGTTGAGAATCCATACAGGGATTATATTTATGCCTGATCCAGTCACTGAAAGGGAGTTCTTAGAACATGTGTTTGACACCCACTGCCTTGAAAAGCTTTATTTTACTCTCCTTCTTCCGTTGTTGAATCCTACGGCCTGCAGAGCTTCACGTTTTGTTGTTGGCAACTCATCGTCCAGCTCCTGCATTAAAGTTTTACATTAAAACGTTGAGAAGGCGTCATCCTTGCAATATTCTTGGTTATAATCACGATAAGGGATGTTACACAGCCAAACTTGCTGTTATGACTCTTACACACATAATCCAGCCCCTGGAAGGAAAATATCCAATTTCTCTGATTCTATCTGGACCAAACATTTTCAGTATTTAGCAGCCTCCTTTATCCAAAGCAACTTACAATTCCACTAGAACACAATTTGAGCAATTAAAGGTTAAGAACTGTGCTTAGAAGCCCAACAGTAGCAACTTGTTTGTGGGTTTGAACCAGCAACTTGCTGATCTCTGATACCAGTAACTTAACCACTAAACAGTCATGGTCTAGGCCATGCTGATAACGTCAAAAAAACAACAAATATTGTTTCAATTAATAAAAAGTTAATAAATAAAGTGCTTTCTTAATTGTATTCATTATACGCTGCAATATTCTGTACTGAAAAAGCTTACTGCTTTACCAGCTGAGCATTATGTTCTTCCTAGAATGTAGAACATACTGTTTAAGTATGCAATTTTGGATGCAACTAGAATGGCTTCTTAAGTCCCCTGTTGAAGAAAAACAGAAGTCATTTGTCCTTGTCAGCACGTCAGACAAAGGAAAGGGTTTTGACGCACAATATATTGCTTTCTTCCCATCTGAGCTCTCACAATATAAGCCTGACTGTCGACTGTTCTTTGTTTCCTACAACAGGACTACTGTTTAATTACAATTCACCACAAGCAATAACATAGTGATGCATAAAAGTCAACTCCGTTTGATCCACAGAGATTCATTTATTGAATTGCTTCTCCAAAGCTCAGATCTGAAGCTGCATTTAGAAAATTAAACATTAGCATTTACGAACCCCTTTGACAGATATGCTTTGGGAAGAAAACTTAGAACCCCATAAGCTCATATGTCTAAGTTAATATAGAAACTATACGAAAGCCGGTAGCTGCAACAAAACAAATGTTATGTGCCTACCCAAAATCTCCCTCAATCACC
Organism: Ammoglanis amapaensis; assembly: GCA_028566735.1. Lineage (NCBI taxonomy): Eukaryota > Metazoa > Chordata > Actinopteri > Siluriformes > Trichomycteridae > Ammoglanis > Ammoglanis amapaensis. The sequence continues at coordinate 2,212 of JAOUQU010415721.1, forward strand.
AGCACATGTCTGAGCCATTTAGAACAGAAGCAGCTTTACACTCACAAACTTGACACTTCTGTCACTCACGATTAAGTATTTATGTTTGTTTTAATAGCTTAAAGACAACAGGATCCAAATTAATCAAGCCTCTTCGAGACTGGGGGCTCTATTGCACAAAGAAAATTGTGCATGCAAAGTCCAGCAAATCTCCAGCATCTCCAGCTCAAGAAAAGATTTAGAACTAGTACTGGTATACTGGTCTAGTAATAGAGTTGTTTTCAGGGAAGGATATTTTGCAAATATCATTTAGAGTTCTTTTGTAATTCCACTTGGGTCTATATGGGTCTTAGAAACACTCACCACTCTTAAAAACACACACATTTGAGTAAACACTGAGCAACAATATTTAGGTGTCAGAAACAAATAAGCCATTTGGATTTATCTGTCTTTGTGATGTCACACAAACCCCGGAACCTGGAACCACCCATCATCTCACTTCACTAAAGAGTCGCCATTCTGCAGCTGGATTTGTGTGCACCATGCATTTACACCCAGTGATATGTGTAAAAAGAAAGCAAAGCTCCACAAGTAGTGTTGTGTTGTTGGTGGCAAATCTAGTACATATGTAACATTGTGAAGCAAAGAAGAGTTATTTTAAGTGTAAATAAAGTATTGTACATAAATAGATGTTTTATTTGTAACATGTACAAAATTATATTTATTTAGAGAAAGATGAATTCATATTAATAAAATAGACCATCAGAAAGCTTGAGTAAGGGGGGTTTGGTAAGTCTGGCAGAGATTTATTTTATTTCTCATGGAAAAATTAGATACAACATATGTATTGTATATTTCAGCTTATAAAAACCCTTTGAAATTTGTAAGATAAGATTCCACTGTGCTACAATCACAGGGCATTACTTAATTAAACAGCTCAAAGTAACACTTTGGTTGCCAAAATAAAACCTAGGCAACATTTTGTGTGGCATCACTCAATGTCATATAGTGAGCCACCAAAAGATGCTAAAACTGCACTGACTGGATGACAGGAAGACATTTTGAGCTGAGTAATTACTGAAAAATAAATCACCCTGAATATATGAAGAGCAGACAGGCTGTTCAGCAGAGCAAAACATTATTTGGCAATAATTTGAAAGAAGAACATTTTTTCAGATGATTCACACTCTTGGCACAAGACATGAAAACTATAACTATAAACATTAGTACACAAATATGGAAACAAGACGTGTCATATAAAAAGCAACAAGCATACTAGAAAACAAATAACGAATGCTGCAAATCATCCAAAATGAAGCACACCCTTCCCAACCCCCAATATCATCCCTGTAATAGTAAAGAAAGAATTAGAGGGCTGAGATAGGCCCGGTATAAATTCTACAGCTGGCAGCCTCAGGTGTCAGAGAGAGGTTATCAATATCACCTACAAACTACAAGCTGCTCACGAAAAGCCATCTGTCTCCATCAATAAAGAGCTTAAACAGCTGCCACTATGTACTATTCAGCCCCAACACATGAACAGTTATTCAACGGATCCCCACCATCAATCAGAGATCGTGGATAAACTCAGTGCACATAGCCAATCGAAACAGTTTAGTAGTTTAGTTCAGAAATACCAACCCAGACAGTATTACTTAAAAGTCATCTAACATGATTAAAAGTAAAATACTGGAACTAAAACCAACCAGGAAAAGCCAAGCACATTTGAGATAGCTTGTACAAACCAGTCTGAACGCCCAATTTCAAAACACTGCGTTACCATTGGTTAACTATGCAACTTAGTCCTCTAGACTTCTTAAGTCTGGAAAATATCATGAATGAGTCCCGATGTAGCTTAGTGGGTAGAGCATTGGGCTATGAACAGTAAGATGAGTGGTCCACTTTTGGGTCATTGAGAAAGATCCTTAACCCTGTCTGCTCCAAAGGCAACATACAAGTCATACAAGTTAAGATTTGTGGAGAATTTTTTATTTATTGTACTGTATATCTGTACATGTGTAATGACAATTCTGTTCTGTAGAATGTAACAAGAACTAACAAGACAACCTAACAAGACAAGAACTTTACAGCTACTAAAATTCCTACGCACAATATGAGTACTTTTTAATGCGCAGAAATTCCTCCAATATTGTAGAAAATGAGTTTAAAAAGAAAATGAATGAAATCCATCAAATAGAATCAATGTCTGGGTCCCCCACAAGAATCGGGCCTGATATATCAACTGAAACATACTGACTACAACCACGCATGAATCATGTATAAGCCTGTTATAAATGATGCAGGAGGGGTGGTTCTAGCCCAGTGAGGGGTAAAGAGCTGGAATAAGTGTGACCATGACATTTCAAGGTTTTTTTTTCTCTTTAGTTACATGAGTTAATTAGACTCTGGTGTGTTTATGAGCATCAAACCCTTTAGCTAGCAGCTGTATATTAATCATCTTATGAATAATTACATCCTAATTATGGCGGATGTTCTGTATTCAGTACTAAAATGATCATCTGTATTTTTGAGTGCCAGTTTGAGCTGATCAGGAAAATAATTTCTAGGGTATTTTCAAATTAAAAAAATAAATATTACTAATATGGTTCATTATAGTTTGTCCCTCCATCATATATGGATATATGGCTCTCCATACATATGGAGAGCACAGATGCTGGCTAAAATAATGCATGACTTCCTCTTCACACACGCACGCACGCACGCACGCACGCACGCACGCACGCACACACACACACATACATACATACACACAAACTGATGCAAGGTGTTTAAAAAACTAGTGTGCATTTTACGTCATCTTATTCACACTTGCAAGAAGTTGGCAGTTTGAAATTTTAAATGTCTTAAAAATCTCCACAAAATAATATAATCCCAACATTTATTACAATATGCCTTCTCTTAAAAAGAAATGCAATGCAAACCAAATAACAGAGTTGTTTTTACATGCTGATACATTATTATTAATATTTAACTTGTAAATCTAGCAGTATTATGAAGTGTATTTATTACATTTGGGCTAGTCAGTGACAATTTATCCATCTTTGGTACGTGAAGAGAGACGTTATTTGCTTAATTAAGGAAGTCTGATGTTATAACTGGCTAAGTAGTGAATTTGAATAACCTTATTTTAATGCACTTATAAGGCAATGACTTATAAATACTTATATCCTATGTAAACAAAAAGACAATTAAGACGTCAACCCCTTTCAGCTGACCTACACCTCCAAAATGTTTTAATTACGAATCGAAAGAACTCTGACCACAAAAAGTAGTAACACAGACCACAAGTGGGCTCTCAATTGCCTGCAAAACAGTGGTTTCAAGTATTCAAGTATTTGCTCGCTGCATATGATGGTGCCCTGATGATTACAACATTTATGATCCAACATTTAAAATGAGTCACTGTTCAGTATCAATCAGCTGATAGACTACAGACTACAGCAAATGACGTTTCTCGCTTGTCACTATAACAAAGAGTAAACAGAAAGGCATCAAAAACCTCAGAAATTCACCATCCTCACACGGTGATGGCGTTACCGTGTTTCGAGTAGATACAGAATTATAAATTGGCCTGAAAACAGCTTACAAGATTTTTGTATCTCATTAACCAAATGTATCTTTTTTGATTGTGAGAAAAAACCGAGCACCCAGATGAAGCTCACACAGATGGAGGAGAAAAAGCAAACTCAGAATGATGAACTGATGGATATTCATGTCAAAAGTTGCTGGATGGAAAATATTTTCTACTCATTATTGACTCCCACGTATTTCATTGAGGTTTTTTTCTACCTCTGCTGTAGGATTCACACAAAACAACCGGATCTCTTGCACTCCAACTACCATCAGAAGGATTTACAAATGAGTCTGGTATTTTAAACTATGTTTCGTCGTGAGAAATGAGAAGGGATAATAATAATTTGTTCAAAAATGCATGTTAACAGCAATCAAAGTACTTTGGGTGCTGATGTGTAGAGTAAAAGCTTTTTAGTTTGAAGAATCTAGAACAGAACTAGGATTTGTTTGGTGGAAAAGTACTACGTTTAAGACTTGGTGTGATCTTTCTCTGAACACAAGAGGAAAACGATTCCCTATTAACAACCCAGTCTATGAGATATTTCAATAACGGTAGTTTTACCAGTGTAAACTTTACACCTGATATGCATCACAGCAAATGTGTTAAAATAATTCACTGAACCCCCAAACTACCACTCAAGTACTGTCGATCTGTTTATTGAGTCCTAACCGGGGTTGGAAGGGAGGTGACTAACAAGATGAAATCACACCAGGGTCTGGAGAGAAGTATAACCACAACAGTATACACAGACGAGAGGTCTGAATGCTTTATGAAACCATGGTTAAAAATGAATGTCATTTAATTTCCCATACTGCACCAGATCACAGTTGGACCAATAAGTGTCTGATTTAATGTCACAGCGCTTTTGAATACGCAAATTAAAAATTGAATGTTTGAATAATTGCATTCATGCAACAGACTTCTAAGAGAATAAGAAGCGGCCAGCTGGCAAACCATAACCAAAGCAATTCTCTGACAGAATTCTATTTAATGAATACATTGTTCATTTAACAGTGTGCAGGAGGAAAAGACAATGTACAAAAAAAACAAAAGGAGAAGAACTTGTGATGCATAGAATAGACTTGAGTCATTGTTCATGCAGGGCAGTGATTTTGTCAGAAACACTGACAGTACATTGGCGTTTCTGACAGAGATGAATACGTACAGCATTCACAGAGTTTGTCCTCAACTATTATCATTTCCTGAGTGATTTATTCTTCACTCAGAGTTGGCGTTGATCACAGTACCGCTGTATCCTCTGGGCTGCAGTCCTGGCACATACACACCAGTGTTACAGTCTATAGAGGGTTTGCAGCACTGAGTGGCAAAACGCTGCATCGTTAAAATTGTGTGAAAACACAAAAAGGAAAAATGGGAACGTTGTTGAGCGATTGACTGTTCAAATAGGTTTAACGGGAACATGAACACAAACATGAAGAAAGAATGCCGAACAATAAAGACAAGAGAACATGGATTACTGCAATTTTGCTGAAACAACTGGAACAACTGGAATCCAAGCTTTTCATTGGCCACTGCTGTGAACTAAATATACCACATTGACTACTTACTAGTTTGTATATTTCAAAGTTTTCTGTGCGTTGTTGATTTGCCTATTGTAATTGTTTGTTTACCCGGATTGCACTAGACAGGCACCATGTGTGTACTCACAATATTGGCCAATAAATTGTGGCAACTTGGTGCCCAGGTGGAGCAATGGGATCTTCCACAATCACACCAGTGAAGAAAGTATGAATGTCCAGGTTGTATAAATCTCTGCATTATAGTAGGGCCCAATCCCAGATACATAGGGAGGGTCGTGTGAGGAAAGGCATCTGGCATAATAACTGTGCCTAATTTATAAAGTCGATCACAATCTTGTGTGTAAATGTATTCTAATTTAAACAGTATAATGCCCCCGTCCAATGTGTTCAAAACTCTTTATAATGCGTTGTCAATGGCCGTATTTCAACACCACACTCATTGCTCCTGACCTGATTATGCAAACTAGACATAAGATGCCCGCCAACACTTCTGACACTTTGAGTCTTGACTCACTGAAGCAACTGATGCACTGATGCTGAGGAAAGACATTACCTGGACACTGGCAGTCGGAGAAAATGAGAATTCCACCCAGAGAGGATCACACAAGTAGATCCAACCCACAAATTTCTTGCTGATAGGTGGCTTAGCTAACGCGTCGCATCATAAAATAACTGAAAGAATAAATAGGTTTATTAACTCTAACGCCTGTGAAGGGATCATTAATGTTAGGAGATTGAATAAAGAGAACAAGGTAGGGAGTCCTTGTTTGTTTTAGAAAGATAAGGTCCGTGTACACTCGACATGTTATAACAGCGTATATAAACAGAATGAGAATGGCCTGATGGATGAAGTACTGAAAAGATAGATCTGTTCGATTGGTTTTCTCATCTCTACACAGGCCATCCAAGTGGTCTAAATAATTTCTGATCCACTAATTATTGTCATATTACCTGATTAATATATAGTGGGGATAGCTTAATGGTTAAGGTACTTGGGCTAGAGATCAGATAGTCACTGGTTCAAGCCCCACTAGTACCGAATTGTCATTGTTGGCCCCCTGCTCAAAATGGTGTTCAATTATAAGTCGCATTGGATAAACATCTTCTAAATCCAGAAAATGTAAAAATACATTTCTTTCTTTATTAAACGATCTGCAACACATTCCAGTCAGGCCAAAAGCGTCTAATGTAATGTCATCTAGTTTCTGAAATGCATTATAATTGAATGCTTTTGAATAATTGCATCCATGAAAAAGTAATACATAAGCAAAAAGCAGCCAGCTGGCAAACCATAACCAATAATTAATAGTTAATACATCTGAGTATTCATCAATAATTGTTCTACAGGAAATCAGCAAAGCCTCACAAAAGAACAACATACAAAAGTGCATTGAATAATTCAACATTAGTGTGTGGCACGGTGGCTTAGTGGTTAGCACTGTCGCCTCACAGCAAGAAATCCTGGGTTTGGATCCCGGGTCGGCCGGGGGTTTTCTGTCTGGAGTTTGCATGTTCTTCCCATGTCCGTGTGAATTTTCTCCAGGTACACCTGTTTTCTCACAGTCCAAAAACATGCAGGTAAGATAAATTTACGAGACCAAATTGTTGTGATGTGACTTGTGTATCGTTAAAAAATAAACGTTTCCTGTCATGGATACGACCTAGAGTTTAAATGACGTTCTAATAAATAAATTTAACATTAAGCACATGTTTAATTTTAAATACTCAGTTCCAAAGTATTTGTAAATAACAGCTGTCTGATTTAAATTCATCTTCATTTAAAGTCTTATGTTTGCCATATCATATTTTCACACTAGAAAGGATTTTTGTTTCTTACAGTTTATATGTATCAATTGTGCAAATTTAGAACTCACGTGCATAAAAAACAGATAGTGGCTCATCAACTGAGACGAAACAATATCAATGTGACAATATTTCTTTTGTTTGTGTTTTGCCCTTTTTTCTAATCCCCAACCACAAAAACTATTTTAATTTACATTCAAGCTGCATCTAATGGTTATTTTGACACTCAAATAATCTGACTATTATTTAGATTAGTCGACTATTTTTTTCAGTCAAACCCTTCACCTCTGCCTAAACTTAACAAACTTTAGTTTATTATGTGATTGTCGTTTCAATATCAAATTTAAATCATATTGTGGCTTTGCTGATGTGAAACTAGTCAGTGTAAGACCCTGGTGGCAGATCTGAAAGTGAGCATCCCGTAAACATTAATCACACAGAGAACACAAAACACAATTGTGCTGCTGGGTGGCCTTTTTATCACCTGTACTGTCTGAGGGCAAAAGGACAGGTATCCGGCCCCCACCAGGGCACAAGAATGCAGTAGATGAAAGGATTGGTACATTATGAGGGTGCTTCAGATAAAGATGAAAAGGCAGGAAAGTTGAGAGAGATGCTGTGTTTATGAAACAAGGCATTACTTGAGAGTGCCTAGCTTTGGGATATGTGGGAGAAGCGGGAACGCTGATCCATATATGAAAGCAGGAACAAAAATATCAATAAAAATGTTAGGAACAGCACATGACCACAGAGAGGCCCCAGTGGACACCTTAACCTAATTAGTAATCCAAGTTCAAGTGGTTTTGTTGTCATTTCAACCATATACAGTGGTGTACAGTACACATTGAAACGAAATAACGTTCCTCCAGGACCAAGGTGCAACATAGGACAATAAACTACACAAACACAACATAAAGTGCATGTTACAGAAGATGCAGGACAATGACAAATTGACAATAAATACGTAGAATAAGAACAATATCGTGTATAAAACAATAAACAGTAAGTATGGTTACTACGAGGGGTGGGGGCAGTGCAGTTATCACAGTAAGGTGGTAAGGTGCATATAACAATGTAAACAATGTAAACAACACAGCGGTCATAAGAACGAGCCTTGCTAGTAAGATCCAACCTCCAGAACTTGACCTGGCCATGCACCAGGGAATTATCAAAGCCATAAATTAACCTATTGATTTTCTCCCAAAAGCAAAGTCGATCCTCATTTCTCCGAGCTAGCTCAAAGCTAATGATTCACACGGACGGTAAAACAATGACAGTTGTTCATTTTCCATTATCTGAATGGATCGGTGCGGGCACTTACTGTGCAGGTGTTCTGAGGCATAGTAGTACACATCCTCGTAGCCCTCGTGGTAATCCTCCTCGGGTCGGTACTTTTTGCCCTTGCGTCTCCGGGACCTACGGATCTGCTTGACAAAGCCGAGGAAGCGTTCCATCCTGGGCTAGTACGATCCAAAACAGAGCAGGAGCAGCGGTGCTGCACGTGTGTATGTGCACTCCTCTTCACAAAGAAGTCGTGAGAGATCCCCGGGGAAAAGACGACGAGAGGTAGGGAGCGGTGAGTGAGGAGAAAGAGGAGGAGAAGGAGGAGGTGGAGGGGAGTGGCAGCTCTCGGTTGTCTCGGGGTGGAAAGGACGGATCGGATATCAGCTAGCTCTCGAGTCCTCCAAGAGAACGGTAGCGGTGCAGTGGCGTCAGTACTCGCTCTCAGCTGAGCAGCCGAGCGCATGTGGGTGAGTGCCAGCGTGACTGTGTGTATGGCAGAGACAGCGGTGGGGGGGATTGGGGGGGCACTTACATGTACACAGGAGGGTTGCTCCTCGCCCTTCCTCCACCAAAGAGCTGAAGTTCAAAGGAAACTGACAGGCCGAAGAATATCTTGGTAAATTTCTCACAATGCTACACACATACACACACACACACACATATATATATATATATATATATATATATATATATATATATATATATATATA